>SNQJ01S0050970.1:21283-67705 GCA_010110895.2 Picea sitchensis
GAAATGCTTATAATTTTTTGGGAAACTAGTAACATTATCACAAGTTGCTTTGAGTCTCAACAAGTATGCCTCTTGATGAGGTGGATGTTGTCTTTTTGAGAAATCATTGTTAAAGTGTGCATCTCCACAAATAGGGCATCCTTCATTCAAAGGTGGGGATTGGGAAATTTTTTGTTGCCATTGTCCTTGAGGAAATAACTTTGTGACATATGGAGCATCATACAAAAACTTTTAAATATGGGAAAACTTCATAAACATGATAATGTTGTATTTAATAATCAAATAGAGAAAAATAAATAAATAAATAAAATAACATAAAGAAACATAAATTCATTATGATAAAACATTAAATGTGCTTTCGTATTTATTATATCATCGATCTCACCTAAACTTGAGAACATAAATTCATTATGATAAAACATTAAGTGTGCTTTCGTATTTATTATATCATCAATCTCACCTAAACTTGAGAAAAAATCCAAAACCCAATCTTCTTGACTTGAAATATATCTATAAAATAGTTAATTATTATTGTGGCTTTTGATAAATGTTGACACTCCAGAATTCTTTTTATGATGTGTTACCTTTCTAACCACAACATTATAAGTCAATTATTCATTGTGCTTGGCTTCATATTTTTCATTGATAAACATAGGATCATAATAATTTTTTTTTATCCAACATGCAAGATATATGTTTTCAATATCCTCATAAATAAATAGTTCACTATTAGACATACACCTATTAGGTTTGTGCATTTAACATAAATAAATAATAATTCAACTTGTAAACAATTAAAGTTGATTTTTAATTTTAAACACTAAAATAATAGAATTTATACATCTTACCAATAACATTGTTTCCTTGAATTCACTTTACCTTTGAAGGTTGATAGCATTAATCCTAATGATGGCTTTGAATGAAAACCCACAAATCTTCAAAGTGGTGATGTTGTGACATCAAGAAATTTTGTAATCACGTTATTGAATGCTTGATAAGTATAAGCCTCATTAGTATAACTAACGATAATTGTAACCATGAGAGATATCTGCAATAATTAGGGAGCACTACCTTTTAGGAATGTTTTTATAATCTAATATTACTTGATATTGCACAACATAGATTCGATTCCAAATGTAGTGATCTAGTATATCATCAAGTTCAACATTTTCAATATGTTGCAACTTAGCTTTTTGAATATGACTTTTTAAAGGTCTTTGATACTCTCTATATTTTTTTGTGGTTGATATATTTTTATAAAAAAAACATAATATATATCTATAAGTAATAAAAGAAAAATAAATTAACTTACAAATAAATAAATAAATATAATAAATCAACATATCTTCTTGAATTTAACAAAAAAATTGTTGGAGGGCTATTGTAGAGCTTGAGTCTTGATGGTTGCATCTAATATCATCCAACTCTTTTTATTCAACAATTTAACCATTTGTTCTTATATTTTCATATACACCGCATGACAAGAAAAATACAATAAATAATATTATAATGATATCTATTACAAAATACTTAATACGTTAAATTGAAACGATAAATTTTATAAAATTAATATTCATAAAAATTTAATAAGAAACTTTCAAATTCATTAGCCATGTCTTCCATCGATATTTTGTTTGACCTTACCCTTGATAATGTGGCTATGACAAGTATTTCTTCATTTACTCGCAACGATTTTCAAAGTGTTATACCCATGTCTTGTGGCGGATTCTTGAATTTAAGCTTTATCTTACCATTGCTTACTACAAAGTTCTTGTGCCTTTTAATTTTTAATTTTTTTAATACTATTATTCTCCCATAAGCTAAATATCTCATATATAAAATTTCACGTTTCTTTAGTTTTAAATCTCAATTGGAAATAAGAATTCATGCTTTTGAATGCATTACTTTTTTGAATGCATTACTTTTTTTGCGATTTTTTGGTTTCACAATTTTCTCATTTATTGGGAAGCCTATTTCCATACAATTTTGCTTCCAAAAAAATTACATCAACATTTATTATGTCCCCATTACATATTTCTTAAAATTCATTATGGACAAATCTCACTTTATGAATGAATGTCATGGACATCCTATATTTACTATATCTGATATGATCCCATGCCAATAAATTTGTTTATGTATTTGTTAAATCAACATAAATGATCCATTCTTTGAAAAAAAGAGTTATTGGAATACTCTTGCATCAATTATCTTCTAACTTCTACAGAATGATTTTTCCAAATCACATAATAATGATATTCAAAATGTTTTGATAAATCAAATGCATTCTTACTAAGAATCTCCATTAATTCAACAATATTCAGGTAGCTAGTGATATGTATATAGAATTACTTCCTCAGTGTGTTCAAGTTGTGAATATGCAATTGTTGTGGCTTTCTAACTTGATATTTATTTTGGCCTTCTTTGGGTTTGTAAAATTGCTTCACATTCAATTAAAAGGTGTAACCATTGTAAATTATGAAGATTACAAAATCGTCGATATTTTGATTACTAGAAGCTTCCTCTTAAATGTTTGCTTAGTGAAGTTGACACTATCTTATAAATTGCTCCAAGTTTTTAATAAATGACCCCCAAGATTGAATAAGTGAAGAATAATAAATAATAGTGTGATTATATAAGAAAAAATATGGTTAGCATTGCTACTTTTCGCCAATGTTAGTTAAATAAAAAAGTAATAACATAATAAATGAGTAGATTACCCAATCCATGAGAAACAAAAAAATGTAAAATCTTTATTTGTTAGAAACATCATAAAATATTAAATAGAAAGATTATAAAATAATTTAAAATTATAAATATAATATATATAATTAATATTGGAAGGAATGTTTTGGAGGGGAAATGTGGAGGTGAAATTTTACTATCCAAGTGATACAATTATTTATGGGAGGGTGGATAGTCATACCATTCTATATTTTTAGTTGTAAAAATTTCATAAAGAAGTTCCATTTATGAAGCATCAACATTTTGTTCACATATATCTTTTCTTTACACTAGCAAATATTATGAAAATAATTCTAATGATAATGAAGATACATATTTTTCATCTAGTGGGTATTGGTTTGATCGTAGTTCAAGCAATGAGATTGAGAATATTGATGAATAACTTCACAATTTAAAGGACTTTCAAGGCATTGCTAATGAAGGGAAAGAATATGACAATGCTCTTTATTCTTATAAATGGTTTACTAATAACATCAATAATGTGGGTCATATTTATAATCTACATCCAAGTGATGATTTCGATGATAGTTTAAATGATTGGTATGAAGATATTTTTTACTAGTGATGAATATAATGGAACTCCTACTAGAAACTTAGCTATTTTGGCCCTACTAGAAACTCGGTTGAAGAAACCCTCTATATGGATGCCTAATTTGCTTCCTTTGCTACCCGATTTGTCTAGATAAACTACCTGCGGTCTGTCTTAGCTACCCTAAATCAAATTTGTTGTTGTACAACCTGCTTGTGGCTATACGACCCCATAAATTGTACGACCTCTACCTCCCTGCTGGATAATATGACCTTCATGAATATCTCACTGCTAGGTTGTTCTTCCACTTATTGCTACTACTTGTTCTCTCCTCCTTCAGACTGAGCAAAATTCCTTTTTTGCTCTATATGTGTCTCAACACATTGTGAGTCACTCCGTGTCAAAGAAAAATTCCTTCTTTTCTCTCTGTGTCTTCTCCTTTCACTTTTCCTTCATTTTATAACATTGAGTTTTGACCGAATATAAAATAACCATTGATGACTAAGTCTCCATAACCCTAATATCTCAATGATATTGACGGTTGAGATTAAGTCCAAATCAATGGTAGAGATTCATCTAATTCACTAATGTAAATACTTTACATTTTATTAGACATTAATCAACTCAATATAAAAATATTTTCACTTTAATAATTATCTTTAGTTAAAGTGAATTACAAAATAAAAAGGACTTCAGACGACTTCACACACATTTGACACAAACCTGTGCATAAGTTCCTGTCCAAGCTACAATCATCAACACTCCCTCTTAGCGAGGAAGGAAATTATTGAAGAGCCACTTGAACTTGGATTTCCCTTTGGTCTTGGTACTATGTCCCACACATCATCCTTCACCATGGCATTCCTCCAAAACCACTGGTCTATTGCTTCCTCAAAACTGGAAACCTTAGAATCAATGATGCAACTCAATAGTGCCATATAGTTTAGAAACTTTTCTGGAGGCCTACTCTCCCTGAATGTACTCATAGGAGCTTCAACATGCTCGCTAACATTCCTCAATGTCTGCATGAACCATTGAGGTATTCTCACAGAACTAGAAGGGGTTGATCTCTCCCCCTCCTCACTTGAAGGTTAACTTCCTACACTGGAAGCTGTTGATGATCTATAATCAACCTTCGAAACTTCCCGCTCCTCATCCTCTGTCATCGGTAGGGTCTCATGCAAATTCCTAGATGAAAGGTCCTCCTCGAAATTCACATCTCAGCTCACCACAGTTCTCCGATATGCTGGGATGAAAATTCTTTAATCCTCCAAAGTTTCTATGTATACCAAAAACACACCCTTCATGTTGGAGGGCTCCATCTTGGTCCTCATATCTACTAGATCTATCTGTTGGTCACTCATATCTACACTGGATCTGCCAGTTGGACCTCATATTTGCACTAGATCTATCTGTTGGTTCTCAGATTTGCTAGATTTGTCTATTGGTCACTCATATATGCACTAGATCTGCCTACTAGATTTGTCTGTTGGTCACTTAGATCTGCATTAAATTTTCTTGTTGGACCTTAGATCTGCTAGATCTGTTTGTTGGTCACTCAAATCTACACAAGATTTTCTTGTTGGACCTCATATCTGCTAGATCTATTTGTTGGTCACTCAAAGTTTCACTAGATATTCTTGTTGGACGTCAAATCTTCTAGATCTGTATGTGGGTCACTTAGATATGCACTAGATATGCCCGTTGGAATTTAGATATGCTAGATCTGTCTGTTGGTCACTCAAATTTGCACTAGATCTACCCGTTAGTCCTTAGATATGCTAGATCTGCCTAAATATGACTATTGGTACTTGGAAATCTCAATTAGAGGCCTCGCTTTAATACCATGTTAAAATTTCAACCCTGGGTAAATTACTTCCTTATGATCTCAAACAAAAATTACTTGTTGAATTTTTAAACAGAAAATTCAGACCATAGAATAATTACACGCTGGCTGGAAAATAAATGAGAATTAAACAACGGAAGCAAAAGAAATTCACAAGCACACAAACAAATTTTTACTGCCCTTCAAATTAAATTTTCATTAAATTACTCCAATCTTACAAGGGCTCTTGTACAGGGAAAATATCCCACTGAGAAAATAATTAAATTACAACAAAACCTGGTTGTTTTGGCCCTTCCAGAAACTCAGCTGAAAAAACCCTCTGTACGATTGCCAAATCTGCTACCTCCACTGCCAGATCTGCCCAGATTCACTACCCATGACATGTATGGCCCATATTGGCTTCCCGAACTTATATCCACTATTGTATAGCCCGCATGTGGCTATACGGCCCCATAAATTGTACAACCTCCACTTCCCTGCTGGATAGTACAACCTCTAAAAATTTCTTGTTGTTGGGTTGTTCTTCCACTTGTTGCTAGTACTTGTTCTCTCCTCCTCCGAGATGAGCAAATTTCCTTCTTTTCTCTCTCTCTCTCTCTCAACACATTGTGAGTCACTTCGTGTCAACGCAAAATTCATTCTTTTTTCTCTAATTCTTCTCCTTTCACTTTGTCTTCCTTTTATAACATTGAGTTTAACCAAATCTAAAATAACCATTGATGACTAAGTCTCCATAACCTAATCTCTCAATGTGATTGACGGTTTAGATTAAGTCCAGAACAATGGTCAAGATTTATCTAATTCACTAATATAAATACTTTACATTTTATTAGACATTATTCAAGTCAATATAAAATTCTATACACTTGAATACTTATCTTTAATTAACGTGAATTTCAAAATAGAAAGGACTTTAGATGACTTCATGCATGTTTGACACAAAACCTGTGCGAAAGTTCCTATCTGAGCTACAATCATCAACAATCCCTCTTAGAAAGGAAGGAACTTCTTAAAGAGTCACTTGAACCTGGATTTCCCTCTGGTCTTGGTACTATGTCCCACACATCATCCTTCACCATGGAATTCCTCCAAAATTGTTGGTCTGTTGCTTCCTCAAAACATGAAGCCTCCTAATCAATGATGCAACTCAATAGTGCCATATAGTTTGGAAACTTCTTTGAAGACCTGCTCTCCCCAAATGTAGTCCTAGGAGCCTCAACATGTTCCTTAACATTCCTCAATGTCTGCATGAACCATCGATATCTCCTCAAAAAACTAGAAGGGGTTGATCTCTCCTCCTCTTCACCTCAAGATTGATTTTCTGTATTGAAAAACTGATGATGATCTAGACTCAATATTTGGAGCTTCCTGCTCCTCATCCTCTGTCACTGGTAGGGTCTCATGAGACTTCTTTGATGTAAGGTCCTCCTCGAACTTCACAACTCGACTCACCATAGTCCTCCACTATGCTGGAATCAAAATCCTGTAAGACTCCGAAGTCTCGTTGTATCCCAAAAACACACCCTTCATGTTGGAGGTCTTCATCTTGGTCCTTAGATCTAGTAGATATGTATGTTGGTCACTCAGATCTACACTAGATCTTCCAGTTGGACCTCAAATCTGCACTAGATTTTCTTGTTGGTCCTTAGATCTACTAGATCTTTTTCCGATCACTCAGATATGCACTAGATCTTCCTACTGGACCTATGATATGCTAGATCTTTCTACTAGTCACTCAGATCTGCACTAGATCTGCTAGATCTCTATGTCCATCACTCATATCTGCACTAGATCTACATGCTGGACCTTATATCTTCTAGTCACTCAAATATGGACTAGATTTGTCTGTTGGACCTTAGATCTGATAGATTTGTCTGTTGGTCACTTAGATCTGCACTAGATCTACCAGTTGGACCTCATATCTGCTAGATTTGTTTGTTGGTCACTCAAATTTGCACTAGATCTGCCTATTGGTCCTTAGATCTTCCTGGATCTAACTATTGGTTCTTGGAAATCTCAATCAGAGACCTCTCTCTGATACCATGCCAAAATTTCAACCATGGGTAAATTAATTCCTTATGATCTCAAGAAAAAATTGCTTGCTGAATTTGTAAACGGAAAATTTAGACCATAGAATAATTACACAATGGTTGGAAATTAACTAGAAATTAAGCAATGGAAGAAAAATAAATTCCCAAGCACAATTTTTTTTTACTCCCCTTCAAATCAGTTTTTTTATTAAATTACTCCAATCTTGCAAGGGCTCCCGTACTTGGAAAATAAATCACTGAGAAAATAATCAAATTACAACAAAACCTGGTTGTTCTGGCCCTACCAAAAATTCAACTGAAGAACCCTTAGTGTGGCTGGTTGATCATCCTAGATCCCCTACCCGCGACCTGTCTTGGCTACTCGAACTCAGATCTATTGTTGTACATCCCCGAAAATCATACGGTCTCTTCCCCCCTGCTGGATGGTACGACCTCCATGAATTTGTGGCTACTGGGTTGTTCTTCCACTTTCTACAACTACTACTTGTTCTCTCCTCTTTTGCACTCAACAAAATTCCTTCTTTGCTCTCTCTGTGTCTCAACACACTGTGAGTCACTCCGTATCAAAGAAAAATTCTTTGTTTTCTCTCTATGTCTTCTCCTTTCACTTTGTCTTCCTTTCATAACATTAAGTTTTGAACGAATATAAAATAACCATTGATGACTAAGTCTCCACAACACTAATCTTTCAATGAGATTGATGGTTGAGATTAAGTCCAGAACAATGGTCGAGATTCATCTAATTCACTAATGCAAATACTTAATATTTTATTAGACATTAATCAACTCAATATAAAAGTCTATTCACTTTAATAATTATCTTTAATTAAAGTGAATTACAAAATAGAAAGGAATTTAAACGACTTCATGCCCGAGATACAATCATCAACACTCCCTCTTAGTGAGGAAGGAGCTTCTTAAAGATCCACATGAACATGGATTTCCTTCCGGTCTTGGTATTGTGTCCCATGCATCATCCTTCATCATGGAATTCCTCCAAAATTAATGGTCTACTGTTTCCTGAAAACTAGAAGCCTCATAATCAATGATGCAACTCAATAATTCCATATAGTTCGGAAACTTATCTGGAGGCATGCTCTCCATGAATGTACTCCTAGGAGCCTCAACATGCTCCTAAGCATTCCTCAATGTCTACATGAACCATCAAGGTCTCTTGAAAGAAATATAAGGGGTTGATATCTCCTTCTCACCTGAAGGTTGACTTCTTGCACTGGAAGTTGTTGATGCTCTAGACTCAACCTTAGGAGCTTCCTACTCCTCATCCTCAATAACTAGTAGGGTATGATGTGACTTCCTGGATGCAAGGTCCTCCTCGAACTTCACATTTCGGCTCACCATAGTCCTCTTCTATGTTGGAATGAAAATACTTCGAAGTCTTGTTGTATCCCCAAAATACACCCTTCATGCTGGAGGGATCCATCTTGGTCCTTAGATCTACTAGATATGTCTGGCTGGTCACTCATATCTACACTATATTTGCCTGTTGGACCTCAAATCTGCACTAGGTTTGTCTGCTGGTCTTCATATTTTTTAGATTTGTCTACTCGTCACTCATATATGTACTAGATCTACCTGCTAGTCCTCAAATAGGCTAGATCTTTCTGTTGGTTACTTAGATCTGCACTAGATCTTCCTGCTGGACCTCATATCCGCTAGACCCGTCTACTGGTCACTAATATTTGTACTAGATTTTCTTGTTGGACCTCAAATTTTCTAGATCGGTTTGTTGTTCACTTAGATCTACACTATATTTTCCTGTTGGTGCTCAGATTTGCCTAAATCTGACTGCTGCTACTTGGAAATCCCAATAAAAAACCCCACTATGATACCATGTCAAAATTTCAAACCTGGGTAAATTACTTCCTTATGATCTCAAACAAAAATTGCTTGCTGAATTTTTAAATAGAAAATTCAGACCATAGAATCATTACACATTGATTGGAAATTAACTGGAAATTAAACAACTAAAGAAAAATAAATTCCCAAGAACACAATTTTTTTTTTACTGCCCTTCAAATCAACTTTTCATTAAATTACTTCAAGCTTACAAAGGCTCCTATACTAGGAAAATAGTCCAATGAGAAAATAATCAAATTACAATAAAATCTGGATGTTCTGGCCCTACCATAAACTTAGTTGAATAAACCCTTTATATGATTGCCTGATTTGTTGCCTCTATTGATCGATCTGCCCAGAACCACTACCCTCGACCTGTACGCCTTGTCTTGCTTGCCCATGTTATAGCAAAAGTTGTAGGTTGGGAAAATCCCTACCCAACCACCAATTGGAAACAACTAGGAGGGAACCTACCCACTGTCACCTTAGTCAGGTGTCCCCATCACTTTAGAGGTGAGGTAGTCACCTCAAGGGGGGAATCCCAGTGAACCTAAGGGGAATGAGATGGAAAAAGATGAATATGAAGAGGATGTCCCTAGAGGTCAATTCTAAATGGTATGAGGGTCTTGGGAAGGTTCAAGGGTTGCCAAATATGTTGAGTGACATTGATCCGGATTATTTTCGGCACGAAATAAGAGCGGAGATATAATAAAGAAATGCACAGAGATATCGCGTATATCCACTAATATAACATAAATATATCAGAGATGCAACCATAAACACAGAGATACAGTAATACACGATTTCTATTAATGAAAGAAATGTACAGAGACTGTAAAAATACAGAGTGAAAGACTCGCTAGAATGGTGCTAGCTTATCTCTGAGACCGTAGTACTGTAGTGAAAGACCTCGCCAGAATGGTATGCTCATCTCCAGAAGAGATGTGACGCCACCGCGATTCGCAAAACATGATGATTACAATGAGGCCCGGAAGGAATTTTTACAATAGACTCGAATGCCAAAAGTCCTAGACATCCAAAACCTAACCCTAGGAGATGAAGCCAAAAGTCAAGTGGGCCCCGTTTGGGTAATTTATTACATTAACTTCTCGGGGTCATATCTTTTGCATAAAATGTTTGTTTTAGGCGTTTGATAGCTCGCTGGAAAGGTATCATTGAGGAGATTCATTTTGGGATTAATCCATGCCTTTGGCTATCATTGAGAACCTCTATCTCGAAAAAAAATTCATTTAGGCCCCCAAAATGGCCCCGAAGAAAACCCTAAAAATAAGGGGTAAATTGCCAAAATGGCTTAAAACCTGCTTTGAGCTATTTAGAAAAGGTGGGTGGCCAACAACATCCACATGGATCCATCCTCCCCCAGCGCCAATGGTCTCCATTGCTTTATTCCTGGGAGGAGAGGGAAAAGACGGTTGAATCGCGATCTCTGGGTGAGCTGACTTTGTCTCTTGGTCGAGGTCAATACCGCTTTAGTTTGTGGAAATCACACCAACTGGCTGGAAGAACCTTCAACCAACCGGCTATTCTTTAGGCTGACCTGTGCAAGGAATTCGCTTATCGCAACCTGTCGCCCGCCTCGCTTGATAGAAGGTGCTTCTACCGTCGTGGTGGTTGCAGATTCCATGTTCACCCTTTGAACATATTATGAAGATGAATTTTCTAGTATGATACTACCTTGTAGCACCGTTTAGGTAAAGTGATTGAACTCGATCGTATCCTGTAGAGATGACCCTCTATATTAATAATGACACTATGGGGTCGACTCATAGATAGCATGGTGTTTCCACATATGGCTGGCCCAAGAGAACATCACGACATCCAAAGGGGCAACATCACATAATACCTCATCCTGGAAGGGTTGGATGCCGTATGACAATTGACGTTGTTGTTTGACATGAAGATCTCATCCCTGATGAAGTTACCCGATGTTGTATGGTTGTGTTTGTGGTGTTGTCGACAATCCTAACCGTTTGACGACCTCTACTGAGACGAGGTTCTTTTCCGCTTCCGCTATCAATAAAATGCAGCTGGGTCCCTTCACCCACATCTACATCCGTGAATGAAAAGGCGCTCCCCATCTTCACGATCCGTTGGTTCTTCTAGTTGAATTGTTATGTCGCGACAATAGCAGTAATCAAGGCCGATGATCCGTCTTTTCCCATTATTTCCTTTAATCGTGATTCTGAATCGGTTCATCTGGTTCTTTGACTTCGGCCACCAATGACTGTTTTGAGCTTACATTCATCGTTGTTGTGCTGGCTGTGGAATCGCATCCATTTTCCTGTTCCTTCTTGTCTCTCCCTGACCCTCTTTTCCGTGGTCTTGGACTGGTTTTCTGGAGAGACTGTTTGTTAGGGACGCCTTTATCATACTTTTGTTGTTGCGGATTTTCAAACCCAAAATCCCGCTATTCCGGGTGCTTAAATTTCTGCCTAATTTTAATGTAAGATATCGATAAGCAAAGACTGAAAGTGATGAGATGTCCAAAAATCCATTTCATTGATGTATCCGTAGAGCTCCACGACATTTCGTAACCAAATGTTGTTTGGAGTCTTGATACCTAGCTTGGTGCAAGGTATGGAAGGTATTGGTGAACTCGAACCCGCTTCCTCTTGCTGCAAGGTGGTCCATCTCATGTATTGTTCCCTCATAGTTTCCAAATGGTAGTAATCGTTCTTTGGTCGCGATCCATTAAAAACCCGAGGCTCGGTCCCATATATTCCAGATTCCTCCATGGAACTCTCGCCCTAGTAAGTTTCCCACCAATGTTTGACATGGGGAGAGCCTTAAGGAGTGCAAAGGTGATCTTTCTTGTTTGAAAACTATGAACAGAGAAATAACCTTCAGCGATTAACCATTTATCTAGGGCATCCGTGATCTATTGGACCTTCAAATACCGAAGCCCAAAATTAACCTCCAGACTTTGAAAGGAGAGGTGCTCCAAAGTGGCCACTTGATTAAGATGCACATGATGCTACTTCCAAGAAGCGCTGAAGGATGTGGGAAAAAAATTCTCCATCATTTCTGGCCTCTATTGTGTGAGAGCTTGCCCAAGCAACAAACTTATAGGATCGTCATTCACAGATTTTTCTTTTTCTTCCGCCTATTGAGGGTTTTGGTGTGCGCGAGAGCTGCATTGTCTTCCATGACAGGAGACCCAACTTCTTGCTATACCTCGCCTGGGACATGCACCGAAAAATGACCATACCGCTTCCCATACTAATCGATCCGGATTATTTTCGGCGCGAAACGAGAGCGGAGATATAATAAAGAAACGTACGTAGATATCGTGTATATCCAAGAATATAACAGAAATATATCAGGAGATGTAAACCATAAACACAGAGATATAGTATCACATGATTTCTATTAATGAAAGAAATGTACGTAGGACTGCAAAAGACACAGAAAGTGAAAGACTCGAATGGTGGCGCCTTATCTCCGAGAAGAGGGCGGACGGGCCACTCCCATCTCGCAAAAGATGATTAAGCAATGAGGCTCCAAGCACCTTTTACAACAGACGGAATGCCAAAAGTCCCAGACATCCAAAACCTAACCCTAGGAGATGAAGCGCCAAAAGTCATGTGGGCCCCGTTTGGGTAAGTTATATGCATCAACTTCCCTGGGTCGTAGAATCCCTTTACACGATCTCCTGCTTTTAGGCGCAGCAGAGGCTCGCTGGAAAGGTATCACGAGTAGATTCATTTTGGGAATTAACCATGCCTCAGACTCATCATTGAGAACCTCGACTCGAAACATCATTTAGACCCTAAAAATGTCCTCGGAAGTTAAAACCCGCTAAAACTAGTAAATTGCCAAATGGCTTAAAACCGCTTTTGAGCCATTTGGAAAAGGTGGGTGGCCCCGATATCCACATGGATCAATCCTCCCTCCTGGGGAAGCAATGGTCTCCATTGGCGCTGAGTCTCTGTGGGAGAGGGAAACATTTGTTGAATCGGGTGATCTCTTGGTGACATTTGTCTCTTGGTCGGAGAAGTCACGCCACTTAGTTTGTGGAAATCATTACCAACCCGTATCGAAGGTTTGGACCTTCTAAACAACATATTTGAGATGACCGTATGAAATCTTCTACTTACCGCGAACCTCACGACCGTTGATAGAAGGTGTTTCTCGTCAAGCCGCAGGGTCGCAAGATTCCTATGTTCACCCTTGAACATATTGTGGAGAAGATGAATTTTCTAAGATGAGATACCACCTGCACTGCTTAGGTTGGGCAGTAGTTGGAACCACCTCCGGTATCCTGTAGATGACCCCCAAAGTAATAATGACACTACTTGGTCAGACTCATAGATAGCATGGTGTTTCCACATATATGGCCATTGGCCCAAGAGAACATCACCGCTCATATCCAAAGGGCAACATCACATAATACCTCATCCTGAAGGTTGATGTCAGATGACAATCGACACTACTGGTCGACACTTAAGACCGCCCTGAAGCACACCCAATGTCAGATGGTTATGGGTGTGGTGTTGCTCCCATTAATCCCAACTGCTGACTCCACCTGCCGAGATGAGTTTTTCCTGGCTTCCACTATCAACAATAAAATGGGTCCCTTCACCCATCTCGTGAATGAAAAGGCGCCTCTCGGGGATCTGTTAATTTCTTCTAGTTGAATTGCCGCCCGCGGCCAGCGCGGGGTTCAAGGCCGAGCGATCTGCCTTTTTCCCATTATTTTCGTAATTCCATTCTCAACGTGGTTCGCCCGGCATTCTGATCTCTACCACCATGACTGCTTTGGAGCCACATTCATCAAGCATAGCCGGGCGGTGGAAATCGCACTCATTTTCCTGTCCTTCTTTGTCTCCCGCGACCCTTCTTTTCCCATGTCTTAGAATGGTTTTCGAGACCGCTTGTTCTGGAATGCCTCAATAAGTACTCTTTGGTTGTTGCGGACGGTGCACTCAATTCCGCCATTCTCCAGGTGGGTTAATTTCACTTTAACAACATACCAAGCAAAGACTGAAAGGATGCGAGATGTCAGAAATTCATTCTGCCTTTGGATACCGTAGAGCCCCCACTCAGCACGCCGCTTCATATTGAATAGGTCCTGTAACCAAATGTTGTTCAAGTCTTTGATACCTAGCTTGGTGCTAAGGTAAGGAAGCGCTGCGAACTTTGGAACCGCTGCCTCTTGCCGCCAAGTAGTTGTGTCCATCTCATGGTTTGTTCCTCATAGTTTCCAACAGGTAATACTGCTCCTTTTACCGCATCCACAAAACCTAAGTGGGTTCTCGACTCCCATATATTCCATTCCTCCTGCGGAACTATGCTCCTAGAAGTTTCCCACCAATGTTTGACATGGGAATAAGGAGTGCAAAGGTGATCTTTCCCTTGTCAAAACTGAACAGAAATAACCTCTGCATTTTAACCATTTATCTATAGGGCATCCCATCTATTACCCTCTCAAATAAATGGAATATCAAATTAACCTGCACTTGGAAAGGCCAGGTGCCTCCAAAGTGGTCGTGCTGATGAAGATGCTACCGATGCTATCTAAGAAGCGCGAAGTATGGGAAAAATTTTCCATCATTTCAATTCCTCCTGTCAAGGCAGTTTGCCCTTCCAAGCAATAGGATCAGGGATCGCCCTGCCCATCGATTTCTTTTCTTCCATTGAGGGTTTCTTGGTGTGCGAGAACGATTGTCTCTCCGTGAGAGACAAGCTCGACCCAACTTGCTATACTGACTCCGCCGGGACATGACCAAAAACGCATCAAGAGCTCCGCCTCCGATACCACACCTATCCGATTTCCGATCTGGATTATTTTCGGCACGAAATGAGAGCGGAGATATAATAAAGAAATGCACAGAGATATTGCGTATATCCAGTAATATAACAGTGAAGTACCTGCCCGTGACACAAGAAAAAAAAGCATATGATGTAATATAACCAATTGGACAAGCAAGTTAAGCTTGTTGTTCCTAATATAAGTTATTAGAAACAATATATATCAGCAATGAAATGGCACAATAAGCTTCTAAATAAGTGCTAGAAATCTAGTGAAAGATACAAGAGATAGACTAGCTAAATACTAGTAAAACTCAAGATTAAAGACCAAGATACTAGCATGAAGAGATAAGGTTGTTGTAAACAATTTCTGCAAAAATATATATCAATCTTATGTCTGTAACAATCAACTTATTACAACAAGAAAATCAACCACTAAAACTCCTCCAAACTTTGCCAAAAAGTGCGCTAGACCAAGAAGTGTAAGTGTGCAAACTTTGGGCAAATTCCAACGGTTGATTAGAGAGTTATTCAAGAAATTAGATTAGGGTTTCTACAACCCGGATAAAGATGCAAATTTTTAACAACAACAATAACTACCCCTTTGATGGGGACGCCCTAGTGGCTGAGAGGTGATCTAAGCACAAGGAACACAACCCAAGTTCCAAAAAGTTAATACGACAAGAAATCACATTTCCCAATGCAATATTTTGTTTGTCCAATGCAAGAATACTTCATATTAGTGCCTTTAAAATTGGGTGATGGAGTCTTTAAAGCACAATCTACATAAAAAAAAACCCTAGGGGTGTAAACCCTCTTACTCCCTAGGGTATGGCAACCAAACTTAGGGTAAATATAGGAGGGTATACACACTCGTATTCCTCCTAGCAACCCTTGCAAAAAAGAAAGACTTAAAACATTTAACAAAGAGATGAAGCAATGATGGAGGGTGTATCTATCATACTCCTCCCTAGGGTTTCCACCAACAATAACCAAAATAAGCAATAAAATAATAGCATATGCAATTTTTTCCTTACCTAATCCAAGAAATGAGAGAAGAAACCCTAGTTACCATGCAACATTCATCCAAGATTCAAGAGAGAAAGACTTTAGGGGGGTGTGAATCACTCCTCCTCATCCAATCACCAAGATAAATTGACCATAAGACATTCCACAAGATAGAAACACCAAAATCACCAAGAGTAGCGAAAATTTCAGCCATGTACTTCTCACAATGCGAGAGTTATGTTATGAAATGAGATCTTATGATATCTATTTATACAAAATGTCTCCAAAATAGTTTGTGTTGGTACAATTATTTGCATAATATATTACCAAACATAAATTATCAACTGAGATTCATAATCAGTAGAGTTGATGCACTATATGTGCTGATAATATATAGGTTCCTATGTCTGATGAGTATAGCTCAATCAAGAAAACGATCTAAAACCAATACTCTGTTTTCACACTTCAAAGATAACACTCTTCACACAATTCATAAATTAGAACTCATAAACAAGCATATGATCTAAATTTCTTGCTTAGGTGATGGATCTGTTCATTGATGGCTCATGAAAGGAAAACATGAACTTTGATTCTATCTCATAGAGGAACTAAACTAACAACAATTAACACTCTGTTTTAGGATATCTAAATGCTTCACACAACTTCAAAATTAGAAGAGAACACTGATAACAAAACTTCTCAAGCAAACAATGAATCAAAAGGTTATTTCTTAGGTGACAAGTCTATTCATTAGGGGATCATGAAATGAAGAGATGAACTCAGATCTTGTTCCCTGTGGCAATTGAAAATAGTAATCAACAATTCACTCTTAGACAAAAAACAATCATAACTCTATTCACTCCAATCAAACCTGTGTAGTACATAAAATAGTCAATATAATTGAGAGGCTTCATTATATGGTTCATGAAGGTGAGAGATGAAGTCTAATCTCATTTCCTGTAACAACTCACTTCAAGCTTGCAAGAAATTCTTATCTAATTATGCACACTCTTCAAAATCAATTGATGCATCACAAACATAAATTTAGTACAATCTTACAATCTTGGAATTCTGAAAAATTACTTCATTTCTACACATGACACATAAGTCTTAATGAGATGTTCCATTTGATGGATTATGTAATGCAAATGATGGACTCCCAACTATTCCTGTACTGCCACACTTTGCAATCAATTCTAATAGTGAAATAAAAAATGAAATCAGAACAACAAGTACAAAAAATAGAAATCTATACTAATAATTTACAATGAGCTTACCAAGATGGACCAGTGGCCCTTGTCGATGCCAACATGGAAGCTTTTATATCAGAAGATGCTAAATGCTAAGATACACATAGGATCATTGAATTCAAACTTCCATTGATCGTCAGCAAATAAATTTACAAAAAGAGTTGGTTCAAAAATCCAATGTGCAACATACTAATTCCTCTCCTTTGGCTTAGAGCCATCACTCAATTTATATGATTTTTAAATTACAAATTTAGATCTAGACAATACAATCCAAATAAAAACCGTTTTACATCAATGGAGGTCGAGTACAACCATTTATCTAATCAAGGAAATGCATTTCCCACAAATCTGGGCACGATCTTAGAATTTCTGGAAAATTGGCAAAGATTTAGGATGGATCGTTCCCCTGAGATGGAGGTCTACACATGTGAGATATGGAGATTCTGGCCCACGTTCCACATGAAAAAACAGTTCTGGACAAAACCCATGTCCCCAAATTTTGATATTTAGCATTATCTGCCCAAAAATCGAGGTGAAAATCAAATACCAGAATGCTGGTACTAGAATCCTATAGATAGGGTTTTAGTACTAGATTAGCACAGTCGTAGCCATGAGTACCGGATTAGGTGCACGACTTGGTACCAAAATAGAGCATAGCGTTCTGGTACTGGATTAGGAACCTAGGTAGTACCGGATCAATGCTGCTTAAGAGTCAAACGATTAAGATCCTATAAAATCAAACATTTAATCGTTTTAACTCAAGAAAACTAAACATACCATGCTTTAATCATAATTTACCTCTCTATGCATATGGACAAGGTCATCGAGTGTATTTGTGGAGGAAACAATCAATTACATACACATAACATAGGTAAAATAGGCTCAGATAGATGATAATATAGGGTAATAAAGGTGTCAAAATGGAGACTCAACATTCCCCCATGCTTAATTCATTGCATGTCCTCATGCAACAATGATCTTCAAAAATTAAAAATTGATGGTACTCCTCACTCGATCAAGCATTCCTCGATGTTCCACCCTTCTTCAACTCCTAAGTTCCTGCTATACAATATAAACTTCTTGGCCTATGCTTCACACTTCTTACCCATAGCAAAGTAGTTATGACGGAAAAGTGGAGTCATGAGTAATATATTAGATCTGTTAGTGATTTGATTTTAAGTCTTATCCAATTTGTTGTGGATCATAGTTAGGAGAAAGGGCTGGATGCGACTCTAATATGATTATAGGATAGTGGCCAAGAGTTTTCATAATGACTTTGACTAATATCCCCCCTGGCTAGATTACCTTTAAAATAAAAGTGACGTAAGCATAGTTTAGATCTCATTTGAAGAGAGGAACACATAAAAGAATACATCCCAAGATGATTAACTCGTTTTTTTATCCAAGTTTTTAGATATGCATCTCTTCTTGCTTAGGTAAGGTGAATTACACATACTGAGGGTCCCACTTCTTATGCAAACCTATTTATTTTAAAGATAGAACTCTAAAGTGGATACTTAAAGGTTCTTAAGAACATCATCCGAGAGATATAAGGTCATCTCCTAGCCTTGATTTGATAATGCTTCAGAATGAGACCCAAGGGTTTTTTTTTAGTTTTAAGTGTGTCACTTTATGTTTTTCAACTCCCTTTACCCGACATAGCCCCGCTGCCAACAGGCCTGTTCAGTACCCCAACGGGTTTACCTTAGTACCATAAAAGAATGGCCCTGCTACCAGCAAGCCTGTTCAGTACCTCGACGAGTTGTACTTCCTGATACTTCCTTCTTATTATATTACTCAAAATATTTAGAATAATGTATACTGTTCATTGACAATTTTAGAGTATAAGGAAGGCAGGTGGTACGAGAGTGTTTTAGAGTTATTAGGAACATAATTAGCTTCTTGTAATTATCCCAAGGGTGACATCATCCACATTAGACTTAAATATCAACAATTCAATGTATAATGGAACATCTTAGATAATGATTAAGAGGTCCCTCTAGTTAATCCTATTAGGGTTCTCATGAAATTTCATTGAGGTTTTGCAAGGGTGGTCCACCACATAAGGTTTTCATCAATACCTCTCAAGAGAAACTTGTAAAGATAAACTTGGATAAGAACTTGTTGAATCAACTAGGTTAGTATTAGACATAATGGTGTCACCACTTTTCAATGGATATTTCAATTAACAATCACTTTTTCAAAATGATGAGGTAATAAGACAAGTGCACCCATTATCATATAGAGCTAAATGTGGAAATATCTCCTTAAAGGATAGCAAGGATGATTCATTTAGAGGTGAGTGTAGAAATGTAGGAGGAAGATGTACATGAGAGTAAAGAACAATTCAACACAAGACTTAAACGATCCTTTTAGAAAGAACATGAAGAGATTATCTCATACCTCCAATTACCTGAAGTGAAAACAATATTAAGCACATGACAAAGATCATATCACATTGGCATCGATACCAGATTGGTAACTGGTATTAGAACATGTTTATGTAGTACCGTAATAGATAGTACTGGAATAGGACAATACCAAAATAGAGCAGTACTAGAATAGAGCGACATGATGAATGATTTCTATACATGGAGATGTATACGAGGGCTTGCAAAATTTCATGGTAGGGAGTGTGCAATAATTCAGAGTAACCATATGTTTACTGCATAATTAGTCTAATTTCTTTAATAAAATGAAATATGTTGAATTTATATGTCCTAGTACTTAAATCGAGCAACAAAACTTGAATATATGATTAGAGCTACCAACACCTTGTTACCAGTACCAGATCACCTGAGTACCAGATGAGTGTAGAGTTGTGGTTCAGTACCGAAATAACGTAGATTTGTGGTTCAGTACCAGAATAATGCAGACCTCCTCCTTTGGTACCGGATGAGTACATAGGCGACCATCAGTACTGGATGAGCACAATACCAGATGAGCACAAGAATGTTGTTCAGTACCGGATGAACGCAAGCTTTCTCCTTTGTTATCGGATGAGCACAAAGATGACCATTAGTACTGGAATAACGCAGAGTTGTGGTTCAGTACCAGAATAACGCAGAACTCCTCCCACAGTACCGGATGAACACAAAGGAAAACATTGTTTGCAGTACCAGATGAACGCAATTCTGCATTACCAAAATTCTGGAAATGACTATCAAATCCCAGCACTGAACATGTTGATTTGGCCTCGCTGACGGAAGTTGCAAAAGAATATGAAGGTCTTAGCAAACACTCCCCCATGCCTAAGGTTTTTCATGGACTCATGCAAACAATGTGAGATGCTAAAAAAAAGGATTCTCAGAAGGTTGCGAACATCTGCTAAAAACAAACAATAAAACTAATTAAAACTAGATTTTTATTCATGCTTACAAACATAAAATTTAGGGAAAATGTCAAAAGTTGAATTATTAGCTATGAATAAAATAGTTTGGAATTAACATTCAGTTTCAACTTCTATTAAAATGATCACTTAATTAATCATCCTTGTGAAACAATGATTTTAAAATAGATAGGTAAAGATAAAGCACGAATGCATGATTTTTAACAACTTAAGGAAAAAGAAGAATTTTGAAGAAATAACTCATGAAGCACTCACTTAAGTGTTATCTTATGTTGACAAGGATGCATTCTCCGCTTTTGAAACCCTTCCAATATTATGTGTGCATTCTGAGTATGAAGAGATTCCCTTCTCATAAGATTCCAAAAACATTTATCATAATCTTTTAGAAAGAAATCTACTATAGGAACAAAAGATCTTAAACTGACTGCTTTATTAGCTTTTGACATTCCCATTTATGAAAAGTATGAAAGATAGGTTGCATTGAAAAATTTATTTATCTATTTACTATCCTACTCTAATTGAACAAAATAAAATGTCCTTCAAGTATAAGAATACTTCCAGTGAAGCCATGTGCGTAACGAGGTCAGAAATATATCCATTCTCGAGTTTAAAAGATAAACTTTAATGCATACTAGAGTATGAAGGACCAACTGCTTGGATGATGAGATCAAGCAATAATGAAAAATAAAAGAGTGGTGTGACCTAATAACTAATTGAAACCATCTTTCAATAGGATCAATATATTCTCGTTTCTCTTCTTTGTTTAGGTCACACAACATGTCCTCCTTTTCCATGCTATGCATATTATCTTCTTCAAGATGATTGGTCTTTGGAGTACATACAGGATTTGCTGATAGGCATGCTAAGAACTCCTTAATCTCAGGTTCCAATAGTTGCTCTCCATTGAATTCTATCCATTATTCTTGAGTCTCCTCAACAGATTGACAATAGGACTCCGAAGGGACTTCTAAATCTTCTTGTGGAGAGACAACTAAATTATTGAATGCTGTCAAGATATGCTCTTCCTGAGAGGCGGATATCCCAGTTGCTACTAGAATGTGAGAAAGTTCTTCGAGGGACATTCTTCAAACTCTTGATCATCCTTGAATTACTCTAGCTGGTTGATGATCCCTGTCTCGCAACACAATTTAGTGCTCGAGGGTTCTTACAACACCCCAAAAATTATTTATCATCAAAGATATGAATTTTAAAACTATTTGCAAAAATAAAACACACCAAACTTGAACTCCTTGCGTTACTGGAACCCCGTTGTCACCAGGTTATTGGTTCACACAAGTTAGCTCATAATAAATAAAACTAAATTTGCATAAATAAAAACACACTTGCATCAAAAAAAGAGAGGACAACCTAACTTTGGAGTAACCCCACCAAAGTGGATGCATGGGCTCTTCCCTCACGTCTTACCGTCTTCTCTCCGCCCTTAGGTGATCCATAAAACTAATCCAAAACCATTAAATAAATCTGACTCAAATAATACCTATTACCGTTTACAACTCCCCAACAACGACGCCAAAATGTTGGTGCAATTGTTTGCATAATATATTACCAAACATAAATTATCAACCGAGATTCGTAATCAGTAGAGTTGATGCACTATATTGTTCCCCGTGAGATGAAGGTCCACACGTATGAGATTTGGAGATTCTAGTCAATATACCGCATGAAAACACAGTTCTGGACAAAACCCATGTCCCAAAATTTTTAGATTTAGCGTTATATGCCCAAAAATCGAGGTGAAAATCTAGTACCAGAATGCTGTAGATAGGGTTTTGGTATCGGATTAGCACAGTCGTAGCCATGAGTACCAGATTAGGCGCACGACTTGGTACCAGAATAGAGCATAACATTCTGGTACTGGATTAGGCACCCAGGTAGTACCAGATCAATGCTACTTAAGAGTCAAACGATTAGGATCTTATAAAATCAAACATTTAATCGTTTTAACTCAAGAAAACTAAACAAATCGTGCTTTAATCATAAGTTACCTCTCTATGCATATGGAAAAGGCCATCAAGTGTATTTCTGGAGGAAGCAATCAATTACATACACATAGCATAGGTAAAATAGACTCAGATAGATGGTAATATAGAAAAATAAAGGTTTCAAAATGGAGACTCAACAGTTTGCCCACACAATATTAGGGTAAACCACAAGAATATGGGTCAAAAACCCTAATCTTACTCCTTTTACAAAATAATATTAAACAATTCACTTAAAATTCACTTTTACGCAAAAATAAACCCTAATTTAATGTGATGTCACCCCTTTAGGGGACGTTTTGGCACTAGAAGCAAGTCGTTGGTGTTGTATGAGTGTAGTTAGGATTCCCAAAGCCACATGTCAAGTATCCAAGTCACTTTCTTCATGGTGAAATCCCAATTCTCCTCAAAACGTCCTTGTGCCAATTCATATCAACCTCACCACCAAACCCTAGCCCCCCTAGATAATGTCATGCCTCTAAGGGTGATGTTTTGCCTCTCCTAGGAAAAACGTTTGGCATGTGAGGGCTAGGTTAGGTCATCCACCATGTCTTTTAGGCCTACAAAGTTTCATCTCTCTCATTTGACATGTAGGCCCTTGGCATCCAACCTATGGGATTCAAGCCCCATGGAAGCCCAAGCTAGGCTTGTTCATCCAAAATTGTCCACCAACGACTAGGTCCTACAAAGACAAATAAACACGCCCTCCAAGGATCTCAAGTCAAAATATCATGATAAGTAAATCAAGTCAATAAACGAGCCACCTAAGCATGTGCATAAAAGATTACCCTGTCAAAAAATTAAGTGCTCAAAGACATTATGCGACTTGTCAAGCTTGGATATGGGAGGGTTAACGAGGTGTCCTATTGGGTAGATCTTGCCCTAGGTAAAGGAGTGTTTCCAAGAGATCCCTCTCTAATCCATGTAAAGTGGATGAAGTGGTTAAGGGTCAAGAATCAATGGGCATGGGGTTCATGACATACAAGGGTTGTAGTGTCTCATTCATGGGTGCCTTTGTAGAGGGTGTGTGGCACCTTTGTTTGCAACGCAGTTTTTCCAAGCCCATCGTTTTTCCATTCTTTGTTTATTTCATATATTAAGGACAAGTTGAAGGTCACTGTCTTGGCGTGGTGTCTAGATAATGATAGTGTGACTAACAAACACTTAGTGGAAATGAGAAGGTTGGCTCATGAAGATACCCCCTTTCTCTCAACCATGCAACTGAGAGCCATTACCTTGGCTTGGTGACCAGATGATGGTATTGTCATACCACTAGATATCTATGAACATGATAGGCCGGATCATGATGAAACCTCCTATCCTCCAACTAAACCTTTAAGCATTCTTAATCATTATTATTGCGGGCCCCCCTTTTCTTACAAATAAGTGTTTCATTGCTTTCTTGGGGGATCCCTGGGTGAAGCATATGGAAGGTTTATACAAAGGATTTTATCTTTTACCCAACAACAATCCTTCTGGGCCTCCAATCCCTTCTTCCCATAGAATGACGAATAACCCCTTCTTGGGACAATACACCCTAAAATCCCAAGAGATAAGGAAATGAGGGGAAATAGTGATGGAAAGTGGTAAGTATGGCCGAGAAAGGTACGATGGATCTTGAAGGGAGTTCCTAGTAGAAAACCCATTCCCAAGGAAGACCACTTACTAGGGCACGATGTCAACCACCAAGGTGAAACAGGGAAAAATGAATAATTTCCAAGCATATGTCATGAAATCTAAAGCAGTCTAAGATACAACATACTCAAATGCCTCAAATATTGAAATGACAGTCACCATAATACCTGACTTGTGTTGATGATTAAAATTGTCAATGAAGTTCCGCCCGCAAAGTGTTGCTAAAGCCTATTATTATAAAAACTAAATAATACTAGTAGGTGGGACCCCCTCTAACCATTGGAGATCAGATCTGTTCATTTTTTTGATGTTATGATGATGTGCAACACGACTTACATGGTTGATGAGGATCTTGTTGTTATCAGTTATGATTTGAGCTTATGAAGTGTTGATTCCTTATGTTACTACAACCTATGCTATTCATTAATGTCATTGTTGTCTGTTCTTATCACACCTGCATAACAAACATGTTAGTAAAATTACATGAAGGACAAATTTGAGAGAGGGAAAATGCTATAACAAATGCAAAGAAAAGGGACCTAATTCGGAAAATACCACATGAAAACAATTAGGAAGGAATAAGAAACAATGAAAAGGGATGGGATTTTAACTACCCCATATACTATACTACATGCATAAAAGTCTTAACAATTATGGTTGGATCCTAGCTAACAAGTGATGATTATATGATTTAATTGAGTTATATGTTTAGTACACATATGATATGGAATGTTGGTGGTGAATTTGGCAAGGTCATAGTGCTAATGGTTATGCAAATTGTTATATGGAACTTGGATTATGATATGGAATATGTTAGAAAGGTGGTATGGTCTATTGGTTTTAAATGTGGTGATGGTCTCAATGCATGGGTTGATTGATGGTGTTAATGGAGGGCTCGTTGGCATGTACTGTTGAATTAATGAATTGTTGGTGGAGGTGACGTGCATTTACTGCACGTCACCTTTACTCCTCCCATTAGCCGCCACCCTAGTCGAGCTATTATTCGGTCTTGTTGTTGTGGTTATGCTCCGATTTCTTAGCAGGAAGGAACCACTCGACCAACTCTCATTTTAAGGAATTCGATATCAGGTATGTTTTTTTTTTGGCCATTCGTGACTCTGCTCTGGTTATGAAATGATTACTGGCTTAGGTGTATTGGTTTGTGTTTTCCTAAGTGTTGCAACTGTGTGAAATTTGGTTATTATTGGATGGTTCCTCCTACAATGATATTGAATTCATAGAGGTTATTGGTCTCCTTGGGTGATAGCTCTTTGTTATCACTGCTATTTGGTGGGAGGGTTTTTGTTTAGTCGTGGGTGGATAGCTATCTTCACGCCTGTCACTAAACCTAGTTTCTGGCTTTCATGGGTTTGTTGGTCAGAGGTTTTCTACGTCTCTATGTTTTGTTCACTTCGACATTGATTGATTGCACTACCAGGGGTCACAAAATGAGGTTCTTGTTCTTCCTCGACCCTACCTTCATCCTTGGGCTAGGATTGTTTGCTCGAATAAAATGAGGGTTACACGATGCATGCATTAAATAACATTGCCAGGCAAGATTTAAGCTTCACTTTTCTGTTGTGGCCCCCTGTCATGAATTCATTACCTATCCACAAATGGGTTTCTTTGCGTATACACCATTAGCCTTGGGTTCTCACCATTATAAGAGTGGCTCTGCTCTCCCTGTGTTGGTCATGCAATAAACCTTGGCCCTCTTATTTGAAGAGTGATAAAGAATACTAGCTGGGCCTCTTGGGTTTACTACTTGGAAGGTTGTATAATTGTCGACTATTTTGAGAACATGCTCGCTCAGTTGGTCATATGAAACTAGTGTTGGTCGATATATAGTCTCTGGCTCGGTTATAATAGTGGTAAGCCCTACATTACCAGTTGCACTTTCAAAGCACACAGTTACTCACCTTATGTTGATAGCTTAGTATTGTTAATGGAAAGGGCCTCTACCTCGATTCGATTGGATGCATGGGTATGCATAATTGCCACAACTTGTTAGGTTGTTGATTTTTTTTAATACAGTGACGAGTTGTTTGGTAGATACACAGTCACTGGTATTTGCACTGATGATTATTTGAATGTTTAGCAATAATTGGTGAAAATTCTTGATGTTTCTCATGTCGCGTTGTGTGTTTTCAAAATAAACAATGGTCATGGTAACTGTGGTTTTCTTTTGGGGCTGAACAGTTATTGAACCACATGACTTTGGGAACTATATCCTCATGATTGTTTTATTGTTTAAGCCTGAAATTGCACAACATAGGTGATCACAGTTGGACTAAATCAAAGTAATACTGTGTTAGGTTGATGAATCAACAACGAATTGAGATATTTCCGTGACTGTGTGTTTGGTTTTGTAAAATGGAAATATTGCATCGTGTTTTTTTTGGGTGGACGCGCATTGGGTAAAGTATGGATAGCTTGAGTTTCATAGAGTTTTAATCATGTTTATCGATCATTTTTTATGAAGGGCATGTTGTCGAGGATTAATCATATTGGATGGATGCCCCGTCTCTTTAAGCCACATTGATTTTTTTTTTTTTTACAGTGGCAGAGTTACATTGCCTGGGTGAATTACCCTGTGCATAAATTGGGTCTAAATGGTGACTGTGGGTTGTATGTTTAATTGTCAATTTGAGTGTGGCATTTCGGTCTTGGTTATTTTGGTTACTGTTATATATATTCAATGAATGTCATTGCATTTAAATGCTGGGCCCGATTGCAGTGATAGAGACTTCATTGTTAATTTGAAAACATGGTTTTTTGAGTATTATGGTGGATTGAAGAAATGCATGGGCAGTGGTTGTTTTTTATAGTTACAAATTGGAAATGGGTATTGTTCATAAATTGTTATAAAATGCAGAGTGTGTGAATGAAGGGAACATAACCTCTTACAAATTGTGTGGAATACATACTGTCTTTTGATGACACTATGTTGGATATTTGATTATTGGACAGTGAACTAGTTAAGTACACAATAATTGTTATTTGGTCATGATGATTGTTGGTTGGTGCATTTATTCTTACTGCATAATGTTTTATGGATCACTTGATTAATTTCATGAAGAATAATCATTATCCTCCCCTTCCATTATTTCGATTTCCGCTAATTACAAACCCTTTCACCTCCCATATTCATTTTTTCACTCCCTGTTCTAAGATTGATTACAATCAAGAAAATTTCTATGTTAAAGTGGATGAAAGTGGCAGTGTCTTGGGTGGATTGCAGTGAGGTTTTATTGGTTTGATTTATAGTTGATTGTTGTTTTCATTGAGCATTGACCATGTCTTCTCCCCTTTCATTATATCATATTTTCGCTCAATACAAACCCCTCACATATCCCATAACCCTTTTTCACCCCCCGCTCGTTGATTAACAATAAAACAATTTGTATGGATTGGATTGCATGAGTCTAATACATTTATGAGACAAATCTATTTCATAGTTTTTTTTAAAGAGTTGTCATGTATGGTTAATTAAAATACTATTTTCTAATCGATCATGCATGCAGGATGAGTTTTTTTCAGTTGAGGTAGCCATGACCGAGGAAGAAAAGGTAGAGGTAATTGGAATTGAGGCCTAAGAAGGCCCAGATTCTCCATACATTTTGACGCTGATTCACAATATCTTGGCCAATTGTTTCATGCTAGATTATTCAATTGGATTGGGCAGGGAATAGTCCAACCTAGGCCTAAAAGGCCTCCTTTCCAAGCCCCACAAGCACTCAATATCCCTGTACCTCCTCATGTCTCAATACAACCTGAGGTCCCTAAAAATCATGGATGGTAGGAGATTGTCCACCCGACAGTCTCCTAGCATCGTGGCTGACCCAACTTGTCTTTGCGTTCTCCTCTGCCTATTAACCCCATTTCCCAAGGTGCCCCTGACCACTCGCCAGTGAAATCCTCCCATGCTAGCAAGAGATTGAAAATTGAGGCACACCATGCACTTGATAAAGGAAACGCCACTGTTGCCCCTTCCTCACCCTCCAATGGCTCTGATGAATCCGTGTCTTCCCGAATGCATTTGAGGGATGATTGTTCCCACGTGATCAGTGAAATTAGGCCAAAAGGCTCTGCACAACCAAAGGAAAATTCAGGAAAATCAAGAGGTGACAGCAGAAATAAAGGAAGGGTTGCATCATAGATTGGGAAATATGGTTTCTAAGTTTTTATTATATCTATTGTTTTATGACAGTTGAGTTTGGGAATATTTGGACAACATGTTTATTTTGGATATATGAGTATTATTTTGAAATAATTTCAAATTTCATGAGTTTTAATTGCCGAAAGTGAATATGTTGATGGGAGGCACAAGTAGGTGTCTTTTGCTTAACTAATCATTATGTTATGATTGTTATGAACCAAAGGGAGTTACAAGGGGTCCCACCTACTAGTTATTATTTAATTATGACCCTTAATTATAATTATTACTCTTCCCCTTAACTAAAGTTAGTTGAGTCTTTTAATTAACTTAACTAATGAGTTGGTTCAACTACTTCAACCAATTCTAAATTGTTAAAAGCAAGAAGAAAGGGAGGAACAAGAAGATGATAGAAGCAAAAGCATGCTAAGGTTTGCTCTTTGAGTTTATGTTGAGATAGTTTAGTTTTCATTCATTCATATATTCATCAAGGCCTAATTCTCTTTTGTAATAGCAGGGTCTTATTGTAGACAACAATATTCAAGGCTGAATCAAATCATTCAAACACTTGTTTTCCAGAGGTGTTGATCTATATTTGATAGTCTGTCTAGACTTGTCTTTTTGTGAATTGATTTTCATGACTGATAAAGGATATTGTGCAGAGTTGAGTGGGCAACAATCTATGGCAAGCTGATCCAGCTTTTAGAGTTCAGTTTTGGTTTTCTTTCAGTGGTCCTTTTGTATGTTCCATCGGGGATGTCTAAGTTTGACTTTGGTCCAAGATTTATGTATGAGATTTTGTAAGGAAAATGACTCTTTGGTGAATTGGAATGAAATAAAGGATTGATTTATGTCTCATCTATATTGATTATTATCTTGGTGTCTATAATTATGTTCTTACATTTATTTCAACAACTGTTATATTCATAAAATTACATAAAAAGTGATTTTCCAGCAAGCTTTTTGTTGATAAAATACTAGCCTAAGAACTCGTAATTAATACTTGTGAGTTAGAATGTTATTTTTGTTGGCTATAAACATAGGGTGATATTCCTGTCTACTTTGATTTAGCCAAGTAAAGTCTGAAAATGCTTGAGTAAGATCATTTCATATCTTTTCCTCAACAACTTGTACCTCATGGAGCAAGGCTCATTGCCTCTTGGAAGCTAGCTGGTTTGGTGGATGCCATATGAAAATATACGACCTCCATGGTGGTGAGAAGGGTCTCCATTTGTGAAAAAGGATACTACTAGTCATGTAGTCTCTCGACACTCCATATCTGCAACTTGAGGGCCTCAAGACATAATCTCCTTAGTTATCCCACAAAATGGGGATAACATCTTTCTCCTACTTGGGGACATGTGCTCGCCATAGAGTGCATGAAAACCGAAACATCTCTTGGTAGACCTGTGCCTGCCAAAAATCAGAAAAATGGATCAAAGCATCTAGGGTGGTGCTATCTCCCTTTTATTGATATACATAAAAATCCAAAAAGAAAATTAATCTAGAAAATAAAAAATTTGACATTTTTTCAAAAATATTTAAACTAAGCATGAAATCAATATGCAAGTAGAGAAAAATGAAAATGAAATGCATCTAAACTAATATGAGAAATCAAGATGAAAATGCAGAGGAAAGAAATATTACCTACCTACTTACCTAGGGCATGGGCCCTGAAGAAGTCATGTGATCTAAACATAAGGTTGGAGAAGAAATCCATCCACTCGTAATGACATATTTCTCCCATCTAAGGTTGTCAGATAGTACTTCTCTTTATCATAATTATTCTTAATGATGTAAGGGCCAAGCCATGCGTTGTTATCTCGCTGGTCATATCTGGGATTTCCCTTTCTCTTGTCCCACATGAGTGCAATACTTCATTGAAATTGATGCAAGGTGTATTCTCAATGTATGGATGTGAAGGAGGATCTCTGTGGACCGTCTCTTTGATGATTTCTTCATGCTTTTTACCTTCTTTCTTCAAAATTTGGATAGATCTTGGCTCATTCCCATGGTATTTTACAAGTTTCTCTTTGTATTCATTCGTCCATGGGAGAAACATCTCTATGGAGTCTTCCTGCATCAAGGGTAGCTCAGATGGATCATACTCAATAATCTATGGGGGAACATCATAATTGTGTTCACTGACATAATTAGGGCCACTTGGATCCATCACATGTTTAACATTCTTTTCCCTGCTGTGTAAGATTTCATATGTGCCATCTCTCATGGGAATGTATGCATGTGTAAGGCTCATGCTAATAAAACCCCCAAGGGAAGAGGACCATGTCCTTGATAAGAACATCCCCCAAGAATCTAGAACATCGATCACCAATATGTCCATGAGGAGGCTGATATGTGGAAAAAGAAAAAAAACATCAACCTCCTCACACACCCCAAATACCTTGATCCTTATTGAATCAATACCACATACATTTCCATAGGGTCAGGTTGTCTTCAAACCAAGTTGTTCCATCACCTTCAAAGACATGACATTTGCTTAGGAACTAGAGTCAAACATACAATTATTCAAATGGAGGCCATTCATGCCTAATGATAACTGTAAGGGAAGATTCATGTCTCTTGGCCAATCGAGATACATAGTGTTCAAGATGATGGGAGGATCTTCCTTCTCGGTTGGCACCTGCAATACTTTCAAAATTTCCCTTTTCACGGAGGGGATCTTACACATCTCTATCATTGGGACTATCATATTCAGTTTTCCAAACATGCTCGCAACATCTATATTTAACTGAATATCATTTGCAGGAGTTGGCTTAGGAAGAAACTCATGTATCAGAGGTGGTGGTGGTGGTGATACCTTCTCTACTGATGGAAGAGGAGTGTCAGGATGAGGTGGAGGGGCTGAAGATTTATTCCTTCTAGTGTAAGTAAGATATTACTTCCTCCTTAGTTCCTTCTTCTGATCACCTGTTAATTGATTCAAGGCCCAAAGTCTCCCCTCTCTTTCTACTCATCTTTTGACTTCAGGGAGGCCTCTAAACCAATCAAGAGCTTCTTCGGTCAATGGTGAGGAAAATAATCTCATGGCCAAATCTTCATTCTCAATACCTTCATTGTCCATGTCTCGGCCCATGACATAAATATCGTCCTCAATGGTCACTACGTTGTTTCCTGAGAACTTTGGAAACCACTTGTTAGACTGTTTTGGCATTGTGTTAGGGTATCCTTGGATATTGGACATGTTAAGAGGTTTGTAGAGGTCCTTTACCCAAGGGTTAGCCATTGGAACAAGAATAAGAGTACCGTGGAAGACGGTTTTGACAATGAGAGACTTGAGTGGTTGCCTTCTTTGGTAGACCTTGTTATCCCCTATCCTATGGATAGCTAAGGAGATTATGTCTTGAGGTCACCATGTCCTAGACATGGAGTACCAAGAGACATATTGAATTGAGCTTGGCTCAGGAAGGGCCATCCTTCTTTTTCAACACCTCCATTCTGTCAGAAACAACAACATCCATCCCATCGGCCTGGTTTTGAAGTAGTAGTAGGTATTACTCCATGAGGTAATGAGTCTGGGTATCATGATATGTGTCTCTTTGATTCTCAATGCATTTGAATATGTGCACTTAATTCTCTTTTGCTTCTCGACGTTTTCTTGGACATTATACCTTTTAACTTGTCCATACCTGGGGGGATGACATAATTCCCTAGCAAGTTGGTTCCCTTAGGAGTGAGTTACCACTGGGTGGGTTTATGAAAGGTCATCGTCCATTCCTTTCATAATTATCACTTTTTATCATCTTCCCTCTCATCTATCCCATACATTGGTTCGGGCATTGGGTTTTCCAAGCTAGTAAGGGTCATACCTTGCCTTGTGGGAAGAAGGGGCTAAAGGCCCAGAGGGTGAAAGTAGTTGGAAAAAGTTAAAATCCAAAGATCAAATATTGAGATTCTTTGCTCAAGGATCCCCGATAAAGCAATAAAAGGCTTCTCAACAAGAAAAGAGGGGACCCATAAAAAGGATAAAACTCAATACCTAGTTGGTGGATAGGGGGTCTCATCATGAGCCAACCTATTAGGTCCATGGGAATGTAGCGGTATGACACTACTATTCATCTGGTCAACACTCCAGGGTATTGGCTCTTGTTGGCATAGCCAAGAGAAAGGGGGTCTCATCAAGAGCCAACCTTCTCATCTTCGTGAAATTCTTGTGGGTAACACTGTCACTACTGGTCACCACACCAAGGTAGTGTCCCCCAACTATTCTCTTGAAAAAAAAAGCAATACGATAAAAAGTAAAAATGAATTTAATGGGATATGAAATAATTGCATCCATGACAAGGTGTAACTCACCCTCTTCAGAGGCACCCACAGGTAAGACCTACATTTCCCTGTCATCACTGCATGCCTTGCCCAAACACCATCTCATGAACATACATGACCTAGATTGGTATTCACCTGAAAACACCCCACACCTAAGGAGAATTATCCCAATAGGACGTCGTGGAACCCTCTCCAAACCTGGCTTGTAGAGTAGAATACCATCTTTGAGCACTTCTATGGGAAAAGGGGGTTTTATGCACATGTTTGGGTAGCTTGATTATTATATGTGATTGACATTTCTATGATCCCTGTTGCTTATGAGACCATGGAGGGCGTACTTTTTGTTTCTATAGGACCACACCCAACATACATGTACATATGGGGAGATGTTTAGCTCGAACTTCCATAGGGCTAAAATCCCACCAGATGGATGCCAAGACCCCAACCAGGGGCAAACATATACCAGAGGCCTACACTAGAGAGAAAGAAGTATGTTCCACCAGAGACACCTTGGAAGGCCTGGAACCAGGGGGGTCCTTCGTTTCCCCATGAACGTTGGTCCTGGGAGGCCCATGATGTCACCCTTGTGACCCTTGATGTCACCAACGTCAGATGGACATAATGAAGGAAGTTGTGTGCCAAGTGGCACGTGTGGCATGATCCAAAGGCCTTGGAAGGCCTAATGTTTTGCTCATGGATGTCAACGTCTCACTTATGAGTCCCAATGTAACCCTAGAAGAGAATGAGATCATCTCTTCTGTGCATTTTAGGGTTTAATTGATCAATTTTATGTCAAAAACTGGATTTTTGATGTAACTGGCCATGTCGACCTTTTCTGACCTAATTTTTAATTAAAGGTCATTTTAATTGTATAAAAAAGGGAAAAATCCCTTGTATTTTTCATCATATTTCACTCACACAAGTGTGAGGTCTGAAATTCAACCTTTTTTAAGGCTTATTGGCTAAACTAAGTGGTGCACAAATCTTGGAGGGAGCTTTATTTGGTGATTTTTGGCATTTTCATGGTGGAAAGTCTTCAACTAGGGCATGTTACTAGATTATTCTTGGTAAATGTAAGTGAAAATCTGAAATTCTTATTTCTTTGAATGGTTATGGTATCTTTTACTTTGCATTTACTAAGATTATGGAATTGCTAGTGTGAAACCCTAAGATAATTAGCACATGTTATTGTCCTTCTCTCAATATCTATCCACCTACTTGATTTTGCTAGAAGACACCTCCATTGAAGAAAATGTTGGAGCCCTACATTTGTAGCACTCTAACACCATTGCTTCATTAAGCTTTTATTTATCTCAAGCTTGAGCTAAAGAAAAAGGAAAACCGCTAGGGCCTAGGGTTACCTACTTCCTAGTAGCCATTTTTCTTCTAGGGTTTTGGATGATTGAAGCCTTAGGTTACCAACACCTCAACCATCCTCCCTCTTGTCTTTATTTCACTAACTATCATTTATTTCATTCAAGATTTTTGCTGCAAAAGTGACTCCATTAACCCTAAAGGCACTAGTTTATACCCTGCATTTGATTGATTGATGAAAACAACCCTCAAACTATCTACTTCAAGCTCTTTGCTAGCCATTCCTAACCCTATATTAGACTAAATTACTAACATTATTGCTACTTTTACAAAATCAAGCTACAACCATATATTACAGCAGTAAAATCTCCTAAAAGAGAGTGTTAAAGTTGATTTTACATTGCCTTCTTTGCTTCTGACAAATGCTAGCATATTGGAAATTCTAGGTTATCATTTTGGGTCATTATTGAAGCTTGTTTAAGGCATACTTGTGAAGATATCATTATATATACAGTATTCTTATAAATTTATGTTTTCTTCATCTTGTATATCAACTCATTTCTTTTATTGAAAGTCCAAGGTTTTACGAAGCACTAATATCAATTATTACTTGCATATAGTGTTTTCTTGTTGTCTTAATCTGGGAAGGTACAATCAAACACATATTTGATTCATCTTATTAAACCTTTGGGAATTTTTGATCAATGTGACTTGTGAGAGTGGAAGAACTTTTCTTGATACTATTACCTTTGCCTTCTCAAACCCCCAGGTCACTGGGGACGTCTCCCTTGGGATTTCACCCCTAAAGAGAAAGAGGTTTCTTATTTAGGTGACAATGATAGGACAACCTCATGTTACACCAATTTATTGTTCACTTACCTTTGGATTTTTGGGCAAGTACAAATTGTGCGATAACATTTTGGCGCCACTGTCGGGGAACACTAAGTCAATTCTCCTTGAAGACGACACTTTTCGGTAAGCCTTTCCTCAAAAAAACAAAAAAACAAAAAACCTTTACTTTACAAAGCTTACCTGGTGACTCCACTGAGGGTGATTCCCTCTTTTCTCTTTGATGATCCCTATAAGGATTATCTGGAGACTCCGCTGATGATAAATACAACCATGGCTTCTCAATGGGATCCGATAAATTTCAAACCCTTAGATATGAGTAAAATCTTGGGATACCTAGGAAAATATTCCCTATGTATGAAAAATTTCTCCCTAGATTCACTGATAGTGATGGAGCTATATTCGACTATCACATGGGTGATTTTTGGGCTTTCTTTCAACTCCATCCTATTAGTGATGATGATGAAGATTTGGCAATGAAATGCTTCTCTGCCACTCTTCATGGAAATGCTAGGAAATGGTATGATGACCTCCTTGATGCCAGCATCATATCTATGGACCAATTGGAAGAAATATTTCTTAAAATATGGGGTATTAAGTTGGAAGACATCCCAATGCTACTAAAAAATACTCGAGCATATAAAGCAAACTGAGAATGAGACTATCAGAGAATTCCAGGATAGGTTTGAGAACCCGCTATTTCAAATTCTTCGGAGCCATCATCCTGAAGACAAGTACCTCATTTATCTCTATACCAATGCACTCTTAGTACATTTAGGGTTTCCCCTCAGTAAAAAAGACCCAAAAACGCTCCATGAAGCTCATAACATGAATTTAGAGATTGAGGAAAATATCTCCTTATCCAAGGAAGGACACCTCTTTACCCCAGATGCTCCTAGTTTGGAGAGATTAGTTTCCCTTGAGACCTTTACTAATAATTTCCAAGAAGAAGGTGAACAAATCATCAACCGACAAGAGGTTGAGGAGAAGGATCATAATGAGGTCTTCCAATCCCATGAGGAAAAGAAAGGGATTACTCATTCTTCTTCCAAGGATGATGAAGACATGGTTGAAGAACGAGAGCCTAAAGATATCAAACACAATGATGAAGCATTGATGTGTGATCCTCCCTCTGATGTAGCCATCCAAAGTCCCATTTTTCCTGCACAAGAAGAAGAGGACGAGGTTAGTCATTTTCCTTTTCATGTTTTTGATAATACCTTATTCAATGATTCAGAGAATGAAGAAGAAATGGAACCCTTGGGAAATCTAGATCCTCTATATTATAAAGTTGAAGATGTAGAAGCAAGTCTTCCATTTGATGAAGTTATCCAAATCCTTGAAGCTCCTGCATAAGAAGAAGTAAGCACGGTGAGTTATTTCCCTTTCCAAATTTTTAATGATTCTTTATCTTATGATGTGAAAAGTGAAGAAGTCTTGGATGTTTTAACCCCTTCATGTTATGATGAAGATGATGACTTTGTTGATAATATTGATGAATTCATACATATCGGAAAGCGTAAATGGGATGTAATGGGATATGATGGGGATCCTATTTACGACATTGAGGGAAATTTCCAAAAGTTTCCTTTGCAACTATCATATGAGGTTACTAAAAATTCTAACATTTGGCAACGAGGAAATGATATAGTTACAAATATCTCCAAGGGTGACCTAGTTCTATGTCCTCCTGATGATTTTCGGTCATACCTCGAAGATTTTGATGAGTATCCTTTTGAGCACTTGTATTTACTCTATGAAGAATATTATCAACCACCGTTGTGATCAGATCTTGATAGAGGTGAGGAAATTGCTTGTCCAACCCATGGTACTTGTGACTAGGCTATCCAACCCCCTTTTACTTTACCTCACTGTGTCACTCAGGGTGTAGTTGGGAAACCTGTCCCTTGTATTGAGTTTTCTCCAGGACAAAGCCTTCTTTTAGAATTCAAGGGTAGGTTGAATACTTTGAAAATAAGTTTATTATGTCACTCTTTCAAATTTCCCTTAGAAATTTGCCAATCGTTCTCTAGATTTTTATTAGTCCTTTCCCAGACTTCAGGATGTAATGATATCCAAGGTACCCAACCTTCAGACTCTTTAAATCAACCTTCTAAGCCTTTGATTTTTCACTTTCCCTTTCTGAGATGGATTAATTATTTTCCTAGAAGTCAGACTTGGCATGACTTTGTCCCTCCCTCCCTCCTCCATGAGCTAAACTCTATGATTTATGATGATGTGATACATGTTCTAACTCATGTTATTTTTGTGCTTAGCTTGTCATTGTTTTGGTTCATGATGAAGCATAGAGGCAGGAATTACGAGACATTGCTAGGATGGTTTCACTGGCTATTTGACTACACCTAACATTCAACCAACAGGTAAGTAGAGGTAAGTAGGTAGGCATTTTGCATTCATTGTATATACAATCTGCATTACATGCTAGATTAGTTGTATTTTCATTTGTACATATGATTCCTTACTTGTATTTTTTTTTATCATATATGATCTAGGGGTGATATCACCACCCCAAATGATTACCGATCGTTTCTATTGAGATCTAGCAGGTCACATGTCATACCAGATATGATAATGTTCTCATGCGCTCTATGCTGAGCACATGTCCCCGAATTGGAGCTAGATGTTATCCCCTATCCTAGGGATAACTAAGGAGATTATGTATCAAGGCCCACATGTCCTAGAAATGGAGTATCGAGAGCCATATTGAGTTGAGCTTAGCTCTGGAGGGCCCATCCTTCTTCTTCAATGCCTCCATTCTATCAGTAACAACATCATCCATGCCATCATCCCGGTTCTGAAGTAGTAGTGGGTCTTTCTCCATGAGCTAATGAGTTCAGGTATCATGGTATGTGTCACTCTGATTCTCAAGGCATTTGAATATGTGCATTTAATTCTCTTTTTCTTCATGATGTTTGCTTGATGATTATGCCTTTTAACTTGTCCATACCCGTGGGGATGATAGAATGCCCTAGCAAGTTGGTTCCCTTAGGAGTCAGTTGCCACTGGGTGGGTTTATGAAAGTTCATCATCCATTCCTTCCATACTTATCACTTTTAATCATCTTCCCTCTCATCTATCCCATACATTGATTCATGCATTAGGTTTGCCAAGCTAGTAAGGGTTGTACCTTGCCTTGTGGGAAGAAGGGGCTAAAGGCACATAGGGTAAAATTAGCTGGAAAAAGTTAAAAGACAAAGATCAAACCTTGAGATGCTTTGCCCATGGATCCCCAAGAAAGAAATAAAAGGCTTCTCAGCAAGAAAAGAGGGGACCCATAAAAAGGATAAAACTCAAGACCTATTTTGTGGATAGGGGGTCTCATCATGAGCCAACCTATTAGGTCCATGGGCATGTAGCGGTATGACACTACAATTCATCTGGTCACCACACTAGGGTAGTGGATCTTGGTGGAATATCCAAGAGAAAGGGGGTCTCATCACAAGCCAACCTTCTCATCTCCATGAAATGTTTGTGGGTAACACTGTCACTACTGGTCACCACGCCAGGGCAATGTCCCCCAACTATTCTCTTGAAATAAAAAGCAACAAGATAAAAAGAAAAAAGGAATTGAATGGGCTAGGAAACAATTGCATCCATGACAAGGTGCAACTCACCCTCTTTAGAGGAACCCACAGGTAAGACCTACATTTCCCTGTCATCACTGCACCCCTTGCCCAAACATCTCCTACACCATCTCATGCACCTACATGAACTAGATTGATATCCACCTGGGAAAACCCCACACATAAGGAGAATTTTCTCAATAGGATTTCCTGGAACCCTCTCCAAACCTGGATTGTAGAATAACATAATGTCTTTGAGCACTTGTCTAGGAAAAAAGGGGTTTTATGCACATGTTTGGGTAACTTGATTATTAGATGTGATTGACATTGCTATGATCCCTATGACTTATGATCCCATGGAGGGAATACTTGTTTTTTCTACAGGACCAGGCTCGATGAAAATGTACACATGGGGAGATGATTAGCTTGAAACTCCATAGGGATAAAACCCCACCAGATGGATGCTGATACCCCAACAGGGGCATACATATACCAAAGGCCTGCACCAAAGAGAAAGAAGGACGTTCCACTAGAGACACCTTGGTAGGCATGGACCTAGGGGGTCTTGCCTTTCCCCCTGAACGTTGGCCTTGGGAGGCCCATGACGTCACCCTTGTGACCCTTGACGTCACCAACGTCAGATGGACATGATGGAGGTAGCTGTGTGCCAAGTGGCATGTGTGACATGATCTAGAGGCCTTGGAAGGCCTAGCGTTTTGCTCATGGAGGCCAACGTCTCACTTATGAGGCCCAATGTCACCCTAGAAGGGCATTCCGTCACCTCTTCTGCACATTTTAGGGTTTAATTTGTCAATTTTATGTAAAAAACTAGATTTTTGATGTAACTGGCCATGTTGACGTTTTCTGACCTAATTTGTAATTAAACGTCATTTGAATTGTATAAATAAGGGAAACATCCCTTGTATTTTTCATCATATCTCACTCACACAAGTGTGAGGTATGAAATTCAGCCTCTTTTAAGGATTATTTGCTTAACTAAGTGGTGCACAAATCTTGGAGGGAGATTTATTTGGTGATTTTTGGCATTTTCATGGTGGAAAGTATTCAACTAGGGCATGTTATTAGATTATTCTTGGTATATGTAAGTGAAAATCTGAAATTCTTCTTTCTTTGAATTGTTATGGTATCTTTTACTTTCCATTTACTAAGATTATGAAATTGCTAGTGTGAAACCCTAGGAGAATAAGCACATGTTATTGTCCTTCTCTAAATAGCTATCCACCTACTTGATTTTTCTACAAGACACCTCCATTGTAGAAAATGTTGGAGCCCTACCTTTGTAGCACTCTAACACCATTGCTTCATTAAGCTTTTATTTATCTCAATCTTGAGCTAAAGAAGAAGGAAAACCGCTAGGTCCTAGGGTTACCTACTTCCTAGTAGTCGTTTTTCTTCTAGAGTTTTGGATCATTGAGGCCTTGGGTTACCAACACATCAACCATCCTCCCTCTTGTCTTTAGTTCACTTAATATCATTTATTTCCTTCAATATTGCTGCTGCAAAAGTGACTCCATTAACCCTAAAGGCACTAGTTTATACCTTGAATTTGATTGATTGATGAAAACAACCCTCAAACTATCTACTTCAAGCTCTTTGCTAACCATTCCTAACTCTATATTAGACTAAATTACTAGCATTCTTGATGTTGTTACAAAAGTAAGCTACAACCATATATTACAACAGTAAAATCTCCTAAAAGCAAGTGTTAAAGTTGATTTTACATTGCCTTCTTTGCTTCTGACAAATGCTAGCATATTGACAATTCTAGGTTATCATTTTGGGTCATTATTAAAGCTTGTTTAAGGCATAATTGTGAAACTATAATTATATATCCATTGCTGTTATAAATTTCTGTTTCATTCATCTTGTATATCAACTCATTGATTTTATTGAAAGTCCAAGGTTTTAAGAAGCACTAATATCAATTGTTACTTGCAAATAGTGTTTTCTTGTTGTCTTGTTCTAGACAGGTATACTCAAACAAATATTTGCTTCATCTTATTAAACCTTTGGGACTTTTTGATCAATGTGATTTGTGAGAGGGGAAGAACTTTTCTTGATACTATTACCTTTGCCTTCTCAAACCCCCAGGTCACCTGGGACATCTCCCTTGGGCTTTCACCCCTAAAGAGAAAGAGGTGTCTTATTTAGGTAACAGTGATAGGAAAACCTCCTGTTACACCAATTTATTGTTCACTTGGCTTTGGATTTTTGGGCAAGTACAAATTGTGCGATAACAGACCTTAAAAATCTTGAACCTCCTAGGGGGAAAAGGTTTGGAAGAGGAAGGGTTCTAGGGGGTGGAGTCACCAGATGAGATTCAAGATGAGATCATCAAGAAAGGTGGAAAGAGAACATCCCTTGGGTGGAGTCACCATGAACTCTAAGGGATAAAGGCTTTGAGATAACTTGCCAAAGTGTCATTAGGTTTCCAAAGAGGATTCAAAATCCTTCACAACAACGATGCCAAAATTCTATCGCACAAGTTGTAGGTTGGGAAAATCCTGAACCAACCACCAATTGGTGACAACTAAGAGGGAACCTACCCACTTCCACCTTTGGAAGGTGTCCCCATCACTTTAGAGGTGAGGTAGTCACCTCAAGGGGGGAATCCCGGTGACCCTAGGGGGAATGAGATGGAAAAGGATTACGATGAAAAGAATGTACCTAGAGGTCAATTCTAAATGGTATGAGGGTCTTGGGAAGGTTCAAGGTTTTCCAAATATGTTGAGTGACCTGCCGATAGTGAAGTACCTGCCCGAGACACAAGAAAAACAAGCATATGATGCAATACAACCAATTGGACAAGAAAGTTAATATTGTTTTCCCTAATAGAAGTTGTTAGCAAGAATATATATCAATAATGAAATGGCACAATAATCTGCTAAATAATTTCTAGAAATCAAGTGAAATATACAAGAGATAAACTAGCTAAATACTAGAAAAACTCAAGATTAAAGACCAAGATAGTAGCATGAAGAGATAAGGATTTTGTAAACAATGTCTTCAGAAATGTATATCAGCCTTATGGCTGTAACAATCAACTTATTACAGCAAGAAAATCAACCACTAAAACCCCTCCAAACGTTTATAAAAATTGTGCAAACTTTGGGCAAATTCCAACGGTTGATTAGAGAGTTATTCAAACAATTAGATTAGGGTTTATGCATCCCTAATGTCTGAAGATGCAAATTTGTAACAAAAAAAAGAACTACCCCTTTTATGGGGATGCCCTAGTGGCTGAGAGGTTCTCTAAGAACGAGGAACACAATCCAAGTTGCAAAAAGTTAATACGACAAGAAATCACGTTTCCCAATGAAATATTTTGGTTCTCCAATGAAAGAATACTTCATATTAATGCCTTTAAAATTGGGTAATTGAGTCTTTAAAGGAAAATTTAGATCAAAAACAACCCTAGGGGTGTAAAATTACTTACTCCCTATGGCATGCCAACCAAACTTAGGGTAAATCTAGGAGGGTATACACACTCATGTTCCTCCTAGCAACCCTCACAAAAAAGAAAGACTTAAAACCTTTAACAAAGATATGAAGCAATGATGGAGTGTGTATATAGCATATTCCTCCCTAGGGTTTCCATCAACAATAACTAAAGTAAGCAAAAAAATAATAGCATATGCATATTTTTCCTTACCTAATCCAAGAAATGAGAGAACAAACCCTAGTTACCATGCAACATTCATCCAAGATTCAAGAGAGCAAGCATTTAGGGGGGTGCACATCACTCCTCTGCATCCAATCATCAAGATAAATTCACCATAATACATTCCACAAGAGAGAAACACCAAAATCACCAAAAGTAGAGAAAATTTCAGCCATGTACTTCTCACAATGGGAGAGTTATGTTATGAAATGAGATCTTATGATCTCTATTTATACAAAATGTCTCCAAAATAGTTTGTTCACATATTATTAGGGTAAACCAAAATACTTAGGGTCAACAACCCTAATATTTCCCCTTTTACAAAATAATATTAAACAATTCACTTAAAATTTACTTTTACACAAAAAATAGACCCTAATTTAATGTGACATCACTCTTTTAGGGGACGTTTTGGCACTAGAATCAAGTCATTGGTGTTGGATGAGTGTAGTTAGGATTCCCAAAACCACATGTCAAGCATCCAAGTCACTTTCTTCATGGTCAAATCCCAATTCTTCTCAAAACTTCCTTGTGCTAATGCATATCAACCTCACCACCAAACCCTAGCCCCCCTAGATGATGCCATTCCTCTAAGGGTGACATTTTTCCTCTCTTAGGAAAACAATTTGGCATGTGAGGGATAGGTTAGGTCGTCCACCATGTATTTTAGGCCTTCGAAGTTTCAACTCTCACATATAGCATTCAAGCCCTTAACGTCCAACCTGTGGGATTCAAGCCCCATGGAATCCCAAGCTAGGATTGCTCCTCCAAAACTGTCCACCAACTAGGTCTTGCAAATAAAAATAAGCATGCCCTCCAAGGATCTCAAGTCAAAATATCATGATAAGTAAATCAAGTCAATAAATGAGCCACCTAAGCATGTGCATCAAATATTACCCTGTCAAACAATTAAGTTCTCAAAGACATTATGCGACTTGCCAAGCTTAGATATGGGAGGGTTGACGAGGTGTCCTATTGAGTAGATCTTTCCCTAGGTCAAGTGGTGTTTCGAAAAGGTCCCTATCTAATCCATGCAAAGTGGATCAAGAGGTTAAGGGTCAAGACTCAATGGGCACGGGGTTCATGCCATACAATGGGTTGTAGTGTGTCATTCATGGGTGTCTTTGTAGAGGGCGTGTGGCACCTTCGTTTGCAATATAATTTTTCCAAGCCCATATTTTTTCCATCCTTTGTTTATTTCATATTTTAAGGACAAGTTGAAGGCCACTGTCTCGATATGGTGTCTAGATAATGACAATGTCACTCAAAAACACCTAGTGGAAATGAGAAGGATGGCTCGTGAAGAGACCCCCTTTCTCTGATCCATGCAACTGAGAGCCATTACTCTAGCTTGGTGACCAGATGATGGTGATTTCATATCACTAGATATATATGAACATGATATGCCATCTCATGATGAGACCTCCTATCCTCCAACTAACCCTTTAATCATTCTTAGTCGTTATTCTTGTGGGTCCCCCTTTTCTTACAAGTAAGCGTTTCATTTCTTTCTTGGGGGATCCATGGGCAAAGAATCCGGAAGGTTTATATGTAGGATTTAATCTTTTTCCCAACAACAATCCCTATGGGACTTCATCCCCTTCTTCCCATATAATGATGAACAATCCCTTCTTGGGTCAATACACCCTAAAATCCCAAGAGATAAGGAAATGAGAAGAAATAGTGATAGAAAGTGGTAAGTATGGTCGGGAATGATACAATGACTCTTTAAGGGAGTTCCTAGTATCAAACCCATTCCCAAGGAAGACCACTTACTAGGGAACAATGTCAACCACCAAGGTGAAACAAAGTAAAAGGCATAATGTCCAAGCACATGTCATGAAATCTAAATGAGTCTAAGATACAACATACTCAATTGCCTCAAATATTGAAATGACACTCACCATAATACCTGACTTGTACCTCATGGAGCAAGGCCCATTGCCTCTTCGAATCTAGATGGTGTGGTGGATGCCATGCACAAATCTACTCTTTCTGTAGTGGTGAGAAGGGTCTCCATCTGTGAAAAAGGATATTGCTAGTCATGTAGTCTCTCGGCACTCCATATCTGCAACTTGAGGGCCTTGAGACATAATATACTTAGTTATCCCACAAAATGGGGATAAGAGTCCCAACTCATATATTATACTATACAACTTGTCCATGGTTGTATGTCCCTAGAAATCACATGGCCTCTGCCTCCCTGCTAGATAGTACGACCTCCATGAATTTCTGGTTGTTGGGTTGTTCTTCCACTTGTTGCTACTACTTGTTCTATCCTCCTTCGAACTAAGCAAAATTCCTTCTTTTCTCTCTGTGTGTCTCAACACACTATGAGTCACTCCGTGTCAAATAAAAATTTATTCTTTGCTCTTTGTGTCTTTCCCTTCCTTTTTTAACATTGAGTTTTGATCCACTCTAAAATAACCATTGATGTCTAAGTCTCCATAACCCTAATATCTCAATGATATTGACCATTGATATCAAGTCCAAATCAATGGCCGAGATTCATGTAATTCACTAATGTAAATATTTTACATTTTATTAGACATTAATTAACTCACTACAAAAGTCTATTCACTTTAATAATCATCTTTAATTAAAGTGAATTAGAAAATAGAAAGGACTTCGGGCGACTTCACACACGTTTGACACAAAACTTGTGCAAAAGTTCATGTTCGAGCTACAATCATCAACATTCATAATCTTAATAATGATGAAGATTCTGCCCCCCCACAATGAGGAATTTAAAGTAACTAAATAATGATAAATGTTTTTTCCCAAATGGGCTATTTAAACACACCAATGTTGATTATGAAGGCCTTCCTCTAAGTGGGAAATTTAAAAGCACTGATAATGATGATGATGATAATTTTCCTCTAATTAGGGAATTTAAAGGCATCATTGATGATGAAGATGAATATTTTCCTCCAACTGGGGAATTTAAGGCACCGATAAGGATGAAGATTTCCTCCAAGAGGGAAATTTAATGGCATCAATTGTGTTGAAGAAGATGATGATTTTCAGGCTTCAAGTGAAGAATTTAACGCTGGATCTAGTGACACTGGTGAATATTGTGATCATTGTCTTATTAAATTTGATATTTCACTTATTGATGGGATTGACAATGAGGATAATGATGGATCTAGGAATGAATATCAAGTTCTAATTTATTAAAGTGCAACAATTTGAGGTGGTGGTTGTTCTCTTGTTGAGTTTCATAGTAATGTTGAGTACAGTGATATCAATGTTCATATTCCTCCTAGTGTTTAGGACATTCCTGCTATCAAGGATGATGATATTCCCACAAACACAATGGGGACAATAATAAGAAGCCCCACATCCGTGACTAATACCAAGAGTAGGACTAGACCTTTTTATTAGTTATACAAGGTCAAGGAAATAATTATTTATGAGTTGAAGTCCTATCACTAATTTAATTTCAAGAAAATGTTGTCAGAATGAATGTTTGAAAGGAATTTATTACAAGTATTCCTTAGAGAAAATTAACACATATTTATCTGAGAAAAAACATGAAAAACACATATTTAATGGGGTGCACGATATTTACATTGGTAGGTTATGAGTATTCTATTGCAAATGTGTTATTATATAGAAATGCATTCAAAAGAATCACTCAGTTAGTAATCTTCATCTATCAAAATTCAAACATGAATATAAAAATATTTTACATTTTTTTCAAGAGTACATTAAATTTGACGAGACAATGGGCCATTTTCAAACACTACAATATCATGAATGTGTGACATTTTTGTCAAGCATGGAGAGTGCATGCAAGATAGAGATGCATTGCATATTATAGATAATTTCACAAGGAAAGAAATATACAACTTATAGAAATAATATGTTGAGGTGCTGAAAGAAAGGGTAACTTCATTACATATGTGTATTTTACAAGAGTATACAAAAGTGAATTCAACAATGTCCATATTCCTAAGAAGTCAAGGATGGGGGTTTGTAATACATGTGATTTTTAAAGAATGGATAAAACAAAAGGGGTAGAAATGAGGTGTGTCTTTACGTAACTATTTTTAATAATTGAATAGTTATCCATTATAGAAACTTGTTGTCAATTTAATTTTATGTTAATTGTAAATTCCATTATTAAAACACTTCAAATAAAAACACAATCAACAATCACATAGACAATAGAAGTTGTAAAAACATTGAAATAAATGTTATGATGCTTTAGATAAATATCTAGGTTTGATAATTGATGATATTGTTATGAGGAAAATCACTCTAAGGCATGGGGTAAACCACAACAGATGGAATGACACGCAAAAATAAACTCTAATCCCAAGTATGCTATATAAATGAAATGCTAACAGTACAATATCAAGATCCTACCTCGTCCGAATGTTCGATGAAGACCACCGTTGAGCACAAAACTCAAAGCTTTATACCTGCAACTTATCCTCAACAACCAAGATACACAAGCATATGGTGATAATATATAATGTTGCATATAAAATAACATAATCCAT
>SNQJ01S0050970.1:67715-97233 GCA_010110895.2 Picea sitchensis
TTTTTCCCAAATGGGCTATTTAAACACACCAATGCTGATTATGATGATGATGAAGGCCTTCCTCTAAGTGGGAAATTTAAAAGCACTGATAATGATGATGATGATAATTTTCCTCTAAGTAGGGAATTTAAAGGCATCATTGATGATGAAGATGAATATTTTCCTCCAACTGGGGAATTTAAGGCACCGATAAGGATGAAGATTTCCTCCAAGAGGGAAATTTAATGGCATCAATTGTGTTGAAGAAGATGATGATTTTCAAGATTCAAGTGAAGAATTTAACGCTGGATCTAGTGACACTGGTGAATATTGTGATCATTGTCTTATTAAATTTGATATTTCACTTATTGATGGGATTGACAATGAGGATAATGATGGATCTAGGAATGAAGATCAAGTTCTATGTTATTAAAGTGCAACAATTTGAGGTGGTGGTTGTTCCCTTGTTGAGTTTCATAGTAATGTTGAGTACAGTGATATCAATTTTCATATTCCTCCTAGTGTTTAGGACATTCCTGCTATCAAGGATGATGATATTCCCAGAAACACAATGGGGAAAATAATAAGAAGCCCCACATCCATGACTAATACCAAGAGTAGGACTAGACCTTTTTATTAGTTATACAAGGTCAAGGAAATAATTATTTATGAGTTGAAGTCCTATCACTAATTTAATTTCAAGAAAATGTTGTTAGAATGAATGTTTGAAAGGAATTTATTACAAGTATGCCTTAGAGAAAATTAACACATATTTATCTGAGCAAAAACATGAAAAACACATATTTAATGGGGTGCACGATATTTACATTGGTAGGTTATGAGTATTCTATTGCAAATGTGTTATTATGTAGAAATGCATTCAAAAGAATCACTCAATTAGTAATCTTCATCTATCAAAATTCAAACATGAATATAAAAATATTTTACATTTTTTTCAAGAGTACATTAAATTTGACGAGACAATGGGCCATTGTCAAACACTACAATATCATGAATGTGTGACATTTTTGTCAAGCATGGAGAGTGCATGCAAGATAGAGATGCATTTCATATTATAGATATTTTCACAAGGCAAGAAATATACAACTTATAGAAATAATATGTTGAGGCGCTGAAAGAAAGGGTAACTTCATTACATGTGTATTTTACAAGAGTATACAAAAGTGAATTCAACAATGTCCATATTCCTAAGAAGTCAAGGATGGGGGTTTGTAATACATGTAATTTTTAAAGAATGGATAAAACAAAAGGGGTATAAATGAGGTGTGTCTTTACGTAACTATTTTTAATAATTGAATAATTATCCATTATAGAATCTTGTTATCAATTTCATTTTATGTTAATTGTAAATTCCATTATTAAAACACTTCAAATAAAAACACAATCAACAATCACATAGACAATAGAAGTTGTAAAAACATTGAAATAAATGTTATGATGCTTCAGATAAATATCTAGGTTTGATAATTGATGATATTGTTATGAGGAAAATCACTCTAAGGCATGGGGTAAACCACAATAGACGGAATGACATGCAAAAATAAACTCTAATCCCAAGTATGCTATATAAATGAAATGCTAACAGTACAATATCAAGAGCCTACCTCGTCCGAATGTTCGATGAAGACCACCATTGAGCACAAAACTCAAAGCTTTATACCTGCAACTTATCCTCAACAACCAAGATACACAAGCATATGGTGATAATATATAATGTTGCATATAAAATAACATAATCCATTAAAATTCATGACAAATACGCCCATGGAATAACAATTCAAATATTTGCAAGATATCAATTGGACGAGAAAATAGTATTTCTATTAAAAATGATCAACATAAGTGTATAAGTGACAAAATTATGTAACAACACACATCAAAACCGAGAAACTAAGTCCCTCCAGCCGGGCCTCCACCACTTCAATCCTCCACCAAAGGCAAGCTCATATAAAGGAGACAATGAGGTTCTCCATAAAAGAAGGAAGAGCTTCGGGGATGAACAATGTGTTCAGACTTTCAAGGATAAAGGGATGCAGACTTAATGTGAAGTGAAATTTATCCAGAGTATCTTTGCTCTAAACAGTTGAATTCTCTCCTCCCATGGTTTGGATATGGCCCAATTTATATCCTTCAAATGGAACTGAAGGGATGATTCAGAACATTTCCAGTATATGGAAGGTCAAGGATCATGGATCTCGTGACATGACATGGAAAGACGACACAATTTTTAATTTTGGGCACCAAACCTGATGTACGTGGGTTGTAATGGTGCAACCTACGTAAATGTATGCTATCTAACTGGTAGGGCATGTATATGTGAAAAAATATGATTTTTTGTCTCTGGAAGGTACAACAAGGGACTTCAAGTCTACATAGGGAAATGGAAAGGCCCTCTAAGAAAGTTGCATGGGGTGAGGCAAAACTTTCTATAACAGATATGGTTAAGGAAAAGACACATTTTCCACATTTTGTCTATACACTAAAGAATTTAGAGGAGGAATATTTTATTCAGTTTCACTTAGTTGGTTGTATGGTTTTTAATAGTCAAGTGTTTGAAAGGTTTTACTTCATATTTCCAAATATTCACAATGATGCAGATATGATCATGACCATAATTCATCAGATGCTTACTCATTAGTTTGATATTCTTCCTCAAGTTATGTATCTACAATGGGACAACATTAGCTTCAAAAACAAAAAAAAGAAGTTGTGTATGGATATCTAAGCATGCCTATTGAATTAAGAATTTTCTAGAAGGTAAAAGTTGGTTTCATTCTTGTTGGGCACATACATGACCATATTAATCAAATGTTTATTCATTTTGTAGGAAGAATGTTGTGAGCTTGTCATCATGAATTCAAATTATTAAGAAAGCATACTATCCATAGCCTATTTTCACACTTTGTAAGAAACTATTGACATGTGAAGACTTATTCAAGGATTAGTTGGTGCAGAAAAATGTGTTGAACAACTAAATGACATTCGTTTATAGTATCAATTATGTATCAAAAATATTGATAGGAAAACACTTATATGGGGAAATCGATACTCAACTAATGCAAAATGGGGGATTTCATTAAGTTTAACATTTTCTAAGTTCATCCCATATTGTTAAATGCATGCATATAAATTATTGTTATTGCAATCAACTATTAAGATTCATAATGTAAGGAAGACATAATAAATATTTTTACATTATTTTGAATGCTTAAAGGAAATAAGAAAATCTAACTCATTGTTACTGATTATGTTTTGTGAGTCTTTTGTCAATGATCAAAGTGACATAATTTTAAGTTCAACAAATGGAATATATTCATGAAGGCTCCATTTAGTTGGTCACATAGTACACTAGATGAACATGAGAAAAAAATGTTGTTGAACAACATGAACTTCGAGGTGTTATTAAATCTTCACAACTACAAGCAAGAAAAATATATATTGGGTATACAATATTGCGTGCACATCATGAAGCGATGGAATATTTTTATAGGGGTTTAATACAAGATATTAAGGAGGGTTGTATGATTGTTGTTATAACAAATGAAAATCCATGTAGTTATCTTCTCTAGATTGAAAAATTTATGAAGGTCAATAAAGAAAATGAAGAAGTTATAGCAATTGAAGTACAATGGCATGCAACAAATACACACCCAAATAATGGTGTGTACAAGCTAGGGATGGTAATCGAGAAATGGAAAGGGAAAATGGAAGGGTAAAAATATGACTTGTCTTATCTTAAAATTAGAAGATGTTGATATACTTATTTATGACTTCCATTTGACAAAGAAAGACACTCTTTGCTCCAAGACTATGAAGATTATCAAGAGGTCGTTGGCACAAGAAATAATTGAAAGATGGGATTCTGGTGAACCTTGTTGCATATATAGAAGGCTTCTAGCCTATGAAATGTTGGACATATATGAAGACTTAGACGTTTCACTCATTGATAATGGAGAGGAATATGGGTCATCTACATCTTCATCCAATCATTCATATGAAGATAATGCATATTTTGACAGTGTCTCGAAATCGATGAATGAGTCTTCATAATTGCTTCAAACATTTTATATATTTTTTGTTAATGTGATGTTTGTATGGTAACTCTAAATGAGTGTTTGATTCTACATATGATATCCCATGGAGTTATGAAGCATTTCTATGTATCTTAGATTATAGGATTTGACTGCGAATGATGTAACCCAATTTCTTAGCTTATCTATCTTGAATATGGATAACCCAACAATATTTCTTATGAAATAATTTGCGTTGGCTTCAATGCAATTTGTATTGATTTTTTGTTATTATTAATGAGTAAATAAAATATTTGTAAGTAAGGATGAGTTTTAAATCATGGTTTGCTATTGTCATGACATTATTTATTATTTATAATTTGGTTGAAAAATGTTATTTAAAATATATTTGAAAAACTATATAGTGATACTGATGGTATGACTATATTAAAATAGTTTTAAATATATCAAAATTTTAACTTTAAAGGAGTGTTCGTTTTAAGGTTGATTTTATGGTTTTATTTGCAACAATGTCAATTTTGTATGCCATGGTTTTAAAAATGTTGTAATTTTAACATCGAAAAAAATGACGCTACTAGTAGTAACACTTTCCAATTTGGGGATTGGTTTCAAGATTTTTTTGGTTGCAACATTATTGGTTGTTAAGGTTGTGGTTTCACACACCCCCCCACCAACAAAAAGAAAAAATTACATTATTGATCCGAATTATTTTGAGCATGAAATGAGAGAGGAGATATAATAAAGAAATATACCGAGATATTACAAGAGATCCAATAATGTAACAGAGATATATCAAATGTATATAACAAGAGACACAAATATACAATAATACACTATTTCTATTAATGAGAAAAATGTACAAAACTGTAGAAATATAGAGTGAAAGACTCACTATAATGGTGGCACCTTATCTCTGAGAAGAGATGTGACGACTACACTCATTCAGAAGAAAATGATTGTTACAATGAGGCTCCAAAGGCCTTTTTAACATAAAGAAAATCCAAAATCCTAACCCCGGAAGATTAAAAACCAACAGTTTCGCGAACCTTGTTTTGGGTAGTTTGGTGTATAAACTTCCCGGGGGTGTAACTTTGACATACACTCTCTGTTTTGGGTGCACGATAGCTTGTTGGAAAGGTATTGTCAAGGAGATTCATTTAGGGGGATCAATCAAATCCTTTGGTTATAATTGAGGTTCTCGATCATGAAAAAGTGTGGTTTAGGTCCTCAAAATAGCCCCAGAAGTTTGGGACTACTAAAAATAGTAAATTGCCAGAATTTTTATTTGAGCTAGTTGGAATAGGTGGGTGGCCACTAATATCCACCTAGATCAATAATACCTCTTTATGAATAAATTGTCTCCATTGTGTTGAGTTCCCAGGGGAGAGGGGAAAGTGTTTGCTGAATATGAATCTTGGTAAGCTATTTTCCTTGCTGGAGAAGTTGCACTGCTTAGCTTATTGAAGATTGTCACGAACTTGTTGCTGGAGGGGTTGAATCTGTTAAACCAACCTATTGTATCTTGGCTTGACTGGGTAGTGTGTAGGAACCATTATAGATGAAGAACCAATATCTTCTTTCTCTTCTTCAATCTTCTTCTGTTGGATATAAAGGTCTTGGGCCAAGGCTGCAATGGTTGCAGTGTCGTTCTGTTCACCTTTTGAACAAATTGTGAAGAGACTAAATTTTCCAGTATGAGAGATCACCTTGCAACACTGTTTTTGTGGGAAAATAGTTGTAACTACCTTTGGTATCCTGTAGAAATGACCCCTTAGAGTAACAATGACACTGCGAGGTCGAGACTCATAAATAAAATGGCACTTCCACATATATGGCTGGCCTAAAAGAACATCACGGACATCTAGTGAGGAAACATCACATAATAACTCATCCTTGAAGGGTTGGATTCTATATGACAATCGAGACTATTGGTTGACACAAAGATCTCATCCCTGGTGAAGCCACCCGATGTTGTATGGTTGTGGGTGTGATGTTGTCGATAATACCAACTGTTTGATGACCTTTGTTGAGATGAGTTTCCTCTGGCTTCCTCTATCAACAATAAAATGCAGCGGGGTCCCCTTCACCCACATATTTGAATGAAAAAGGTGCTACCCCTCTCCAGAATCTGCTGGTTCTTCTAGTGGAATTATTGTGGTCGCGACAATAACAGTGGGGTTTGCATCAGGGTTCTTCTTCCATTATTTTCTGAATCTGATTATGAATCAGGGTTCAACTCCTTTTCTTTGATCTCAACCACCAATGATTGTTTTGAGAGACATTCATCAGTGTTGTGCCAAGGGATGTTTTGGAAATCACACCACTTTCCAATGTCCTTCTTTATCTTTCCATTACCCTTCTTTTCCTGTGGCTTGGACTGGTTTTCTCGAGGCTAGTTGTTAGGGTCGTCTTTACCATACTTTGGTTGTTGTGGATTTTCAGACCCAAACTCCCATTTTTTTTGGTGCTTACATTTCTACTGGATTTTGACAACATATCGAGAGACAACTCCCAGTGATGAGATGTCCAGGAAATCCATTTCGGTTTGGATGTACCTATGCAGAGCCCCGCGATATTTCAGAACCAGATGTCACTCGAAGTCTTTGATACCTATCTTGGTGTGCAAGGTATGTAAAGTATTTGTGAACTCCGACACTGCTTGTCCACTCTCTTTCAATAGTGTGGTCCATCTCATGTATTGGTCATCATAGTTACCAACAGGGTAATATTGTTCCTTGATCGCATCCACAAAAAACTCCCAAGTGGGCTTGGCCGCATATATTCCAGACTCCTCTGCGGAACTTTTATCCCAGTAAGTTTCCCACCAATGTTTGACATGGGGGAGAGAATTAAGGAGTGTGAAGGTGATCTTTTCCCTGTCGGAAAAATTGTGAACAAAGAAATAACCTTCTAGCATATTTAACCATTTTTCCAGGGCATCTGCATCCATTTGATCTTCAAATACGAGAATATCAAAATTAAATTGTACCTTGAAAGGCGAGGTGCCTCCAAAGTGGCCACTTGATGAATATTTTCTTATTGTTATCAGTAGGCATTGAAATATGTGGGAAAAAATATCCATCATTTCATCCCTGTGTCGTGTGAGAGCTTGCTCAAGAAACATATTAATAGAATCTTCTGCTTCGTTGTTTTTCTTTTCTTCCGCCATGGAGGGTTTCTTGGGCATGCGAGAGTGATTTTCCTCAAGAGAGGCAAGTTCGAGACCCAACTTTATATACTCTGACCTCATTGGGGACATGCACTAAAAAATGATCAAGAGCATCCTGCTCTGATACCACTGATCCAAATTATTTTGAGCATGAAATGAGAGCGGAGATATAATAAATAAATACACCGAGATATTGAAAGAGATACAATAATATAAAAATGACATATCATATGTATATAACAAGAGGAACATATATACAGTAATACACAATTTCTATTAATGAGCAAAATGTACAAAACTGTAGAAATACAGAGTGAAAGACTCGCTAGAATGGTGGCAACTTATCTCTGAGAAGAGATGTGACAACTAAGCTCATTCACAAGAAGATGATTGTTACAATGAGGATCCAAAGGCCTTTTTAACATAAACAAAATCCAAAATCCTAACCCCGGAAGATGAAAAGCCAACAATTTTGTGGACCCCGTTTTGGGTAGTTTGGTGTATCAACTTCCCAGGGGCGTAACTTTGGCATACAATCTTCGTTTGGGGCACACAATAGCTCGTTGTAAAGGTATTGATGGTGAGATTCATTTAGGGGGATCAATCAGAGACTTTGGCTATTATTAAGGTTCATGATCGTGAAAAAAACGTCGTTTAGGCCCTCAAAATGGCCCTGAAAGTTTGGGACTGCTAAAAATAGTAAATTGCCAGAAAACTGTTTTGAGCCAGTTGGAATAGGTGGGTGGCCACCGATATCCACCTGGATCAATTATTGTTAACACAATTTTTCAATTTGAAGATTGATTTTAAGGTTGTTGTTTAGCAACATTATGAGTTTTAAGGCTATGATTGTAAAATGTTGTAATTTTAACCCCCCTAAAAGAGTACTACTCATATTACCACTTTTTGATTCGATGAATGATTTTGAGGTTTTTAACACAAAAATATTGATTTTTAAGGTTAGATTTTGTTCTTTGAGGTTCTAATTGTTATCAAGTTAGTATTGTTTTGAAATCAAAATAAATATTCTATCAACTTTTTGAAAAAATAGAAGAATATTCATTTTTTACTAACATAAATACAACAAGCATATCACAAAATCAAACACAAATTGAGGGAATAAAATGTATGTATTTATATTATATTCTTAAAAAAATTCAAAGTTTTCATTGTATGCACCCTCTTCAATGTGGATGAGCTTACAAATTGAGGGAATAAAATGCATATATTTATATTATCTTTCCTTAAAAAAATACAAAGTCTTCATTGTATGCACCCTCTTCAATATGGATGAGCTTAAATATAAGAGGACATCAAAATTTAAGAGAGTTTTCACAAAATTCCCTAAGGTCTTTTATAAAAAATACTCAAAGTTTATAGAGTTCCATGGATGATATCATTAAAACTCTTCATGAAAAAATCTTTGCAAAGACAAGAAAAATTTGTTGAAAGATGAGGTGAGATCTCACCTAAATCCATGGCCTCTAATTATAATTTGTGGACAAAAAGAAGAAGAATCTTTCATAATTCGGGGAACATGAATAAGGTAAATCCAAGGTAACATATGGAAAACAATGAAAGAAGAAGGGGATCTTTTAGAAACAAAGAGTTGAACAAAGAATAAAAGGGCATAGCTTATAAGCTCTTAAAGGTAACTACTGGATTATTTTTTCTTTAGAACCTGTTCTCTTATTTAATAATGAACTAAATAAGTAAGTCGGGTGATTGATATCGATCATTGTCACATCTCAAGGTAGGAAATATTCCAAGGTTCTTGGTATCCACAAGTGTAAATTCATGTCATATGGGTTGTGATGTGTCACATTAGAGTAAATTTGGGTCTTATAAGAACAAATATAGTTAATGAGTTGGAATTCAAAAACCAATAGAAACTCAAGAAATTGTGTCAACGATAATTGTTGAGTTGGAACTATAAAAGTCAAAGATGATTATGTGTCATATTTTTATTTAGCAATAGTGAACTACACATAAATCTTACATTAGTTAAGATTTTGGTAAGATCATCTCAAAATATAGTAAATGTTTTTGAAATACTAAATATAGAGTATTTTATATTGTCACTACTTCGAATGCTTTTGAAAATAAATTTCACATTATTTCAAACCATCATGAAATCATTTCGAAATATGTCAAAAGTAGTATATTCTAAAAAGGTAATTAATTATGAATTATTCTGAATAAAATATTATGTAAATCTACACATTTTGGCACTATATCATTTATTATGTGCATAAGTATTTAAAATTATTATTATTATTATTTACTCTTAACTCTATATTAAACCAACTTGGGAACTATTATTAATGAGGCAATATAGATTAACTTTCACTATATAACACCTTTAACTTAGCGTGATGTGGCATATGCTTTTGCTATTTTAATATTTTCATTAGGAGGCCCATTTTAGACCCAAATTTACTCTAATCTTGCAAAGTCAATGCTTCAACGCTCTTTGGTTTTCTTTCTCTAATTTTATTTTCAGTAAAATGTGGTGTGGGTTCCTTTGTTGAGGAAAATGGGATGGTATACAATGCTACTTCATTTTATTCATCATATTCCTCATCTTTTAATGGTGCAATAATATATGGGTTGTCAACTTGTGTTGCTTTTGGTACTTGAAATAAAATGTTCCACTACCTTGACAACTCCTGAAAGATTTGGTTAATGTCAAGATAATAGTCTAATTATTCAAGTTCTTGTATTGCTCCCTACTTGTATTAAATATTTGTGAATCCCAACCCTAATTGTATATGCACATTGGGGGGAAAAGAATTCCGTACTAGTTTTCATACTCTCTATTAGTTGCAGGTTTCTTTAACACACTTGAGCCATTCACAAAACATATGCTGAAGGGAATATTTGACCATGGTTCCTCTCCATACTAAGGCAAAGAATTGGTAGTTCCATGTGGTAATTTCATTTCTCATAGTAAATATAGGCTCTCCTACTAGGAAAATAGTTTCCATGGCTATGTAGATGAACAAACAAGGATATGTGATACCCTCATTGTTCTCTTTACATTCATCATAGTTTGTCTTCAAAATATTGGGTAAGTGCTCAACCAATTATACATTGTTCCATTTTCAACTATGCCTCCAATCATTCCCAACATCCTTAGTATCATGTTGGATTCATACCTAAACTAGTCAGGAGGAGGGAAACGATTGTACATGCCTATTTAATTTATTTTTTGTGACTTAATTAACGACTAAGCTCTTGGAGTTCTTAGCATTTGTCACACCTATAAACTTTTCTATCCATTCCTTAGTGCTTGCTATTTTTAGAATTGCGTGGCCCTTATCTAATAGGCTTGTGATCCTTCTTATGAGATTTGTATTTATTTCTATGGGCTCATCTAGCCAAATCTTACCTACACAATATTGACTAATGCTAAACTATGTTGCTTCTTCCTTTAGACCTCTAAATCCTCTCACTTGGGGTGCTCCCAAGTAGTTTACGATCCTTTATTTCTCTTATTAGGATGTCTCTTCCCACTGGCCACATTTAACTTCTCATTTTCAAAATATTAACCAATGCATATTCTATTCTATCTATGCAACGTTTGAATCTCTAATTCTTTGTAGTTTGTGTTCGACTTCGTCGGGTACCTTTTATCAAGTTTCTTCTTTTTTCTTGGCATGCCTTGATTTCTTGGCCTTTTTCAAGATAACGATGGACCCTCTCACTCTCTTTGTCATTTATATTGAATCCTCAACTTCTTCACTTTCTTCTACTACACTTTGCACCCTGTTATTTCTCCTTAATATTTTTGTGAGCAAATCGCTAAAATTATTTCCAATTGTCGGTCTCATTTTCTTCCATATATTTATAGGCATGCCTCTTCCCTCATTAAATTTTGTCTTGGTATCTATGTGACCATCATTTCATCAAAACGAGTGACCATTAATGTCAATTAAGTCAATGTTTATGCTTTGTTTTTATTTTCTCACACTTTCAATTGTCATGTCCTTTTTTATGGGACTGTCGAGTGACTTTCTTTTTATCTTCCTAGTTCAATCTTGGTCTATCAATTGAATTCTATATTTGAAATAATTTTTCTTGTCTATTTCCTCTATGTGTATCATCCTCTTTCTTGATTTGATTTATTTCATTTTTTATTGTTGCCATTTGTGTCTAATTTCTCTACCTTGGCTCATTATTTCCTTACTATTGAATGAATTCTCACTCTCTGCACCCACTCATCTTGTTTATTGTCCAATGAACTTATCTATTTCCTCTCTTTGTTGACTCCATTTTTGTTGTGTTGGGTTCTTTCTATGAAATTCTTCTTTGTGTTGTTTGTCCCAATCAACTATAATTGTATTTCCCTTTTTTTTACTGGCATTTTTGTAGTAGTTAGGGTTCATAGTTTAAGCAACCACTCTAAAAATAGTTACCTAGTCTTTTCCCTAATCAACTAGGTTATTTAAATTTTCTTTGATTTTTTTTGGAGAGTTTTACAACCTTTTTCCCGATTCTTTTAATATCAAAAGTGGCACATTTTGAGTCTAGCACGATTGATTATTTTCTTCTACAATTTTCTTTGGAGCGTATTTAGTTGTACAACTTCATTGGCTCTTATATCCTCAATTCTATAAGGTTCAAGTTAAAATGTTTCTAGTTTTTCCAATTTTGAGTCTGGCACCGTTGCTTATTTTCTTTAACACTTTTATTTGGAGTGTATTTAGTTATTCAACTTAATTCAATTCTATAAGGTTCAAGTTAAAATGTTTCCAATTGTTTTAGCTACCCCTTCATTTTCTATTCTAAAGGAGAACTGAGTCTCCATTCACAAACTCTCTTATTTTCAAATCACTGTCATACCTTGTTTTCTTCTTGATCCATAAATTGTCGTGGATATTCCACTAGAACAATTCATCATAACATATCTGATAAACAAAATTGAAATATACACTATGAAGGCTAAACTCCTTTAGATTCCAAAATCTTTAGTTACTAATTTTTTTCTTATGCATGAAATAGATAAAATGCGAAAAAAAGAGAACAATAAAATACAATCACACACCGTCACAAATAACACAAATAACACAAATATTTTCTCTGGGAAAACCTTATGGGAGGAAATCCATCTAGAAGGTGGGGTTTCTCTTTTCTATTTTCTTTGGTATGTAAATGATGCAAGTACAAAGGAGAAGACACTCTCTATGGATTTATCTGAGACCTGTGGCATGTTAGGTTACTACAAAACATTAACCCCTTATGTTATGCTCCCTAATTTCCCACTCCTTGTTACTCTGCTCTGCCATGTAACATACCTTTGTAAGTTGACAACTGTCTTCCCAACACCAAAATGTAATGCAACCTTACAAGTGTGAGCCTCTCTGATAAGCTGCAATCATTCACCTTTAGGGACATAGATCTTGTCGAGCTTGTAGAGTAAACCATTTTGGAAATGTTAGTCAATCTTTTTGTCACCTTATTCTATATGAATTTGTCCCTGTAGCTGCTGAAAAACCTCCTTGAAGTCTGTTGGCAGCCAAATATTCATGTCAATTTTATCATGAAAAATTTCATCTTCATAGGATAAATTTCCTGTAGCTGCCTCCTTCTCCTTGCAAATATTTCTATCATATAGAGGATGAGGAGCAGGACATGGCTACTCCAACTCAGTTTCCAACTTGGGCAGAGAAAACCCTGCAAGATGCGGGTGAACTAGTCGGTGATCCTGTGGATACAAGAAGGACTAGATTACAGTTTTTTGGGGCTCCTCAAGCCCTGGCTGCCACAAAACCTTTGCTTCCCATACATTTATATATGTCACTTGGTTCAGATCCAAAGTCACACTCTGAGGCTGCTGGAAACCCACTCTGGTAGGCTGCCATGGATGAAGAGTACTCTGCTCTTATGGACAACAACACATGGGACTTGGTTCCACTTCTGAAAGGAAGAAAGCTTGTTTGATGCCGATGGATATATCGAACAAAGATTTCTGCATATGGTGAGATAAGCAAGTACAAAGCTCGACTTGTCACAAAAGGATACTCACAGGTACATGGCATAGACTACATAGAGACATTTGCACCTGTTGCAAAAATGGACTCCATTCTACTAGTTTTGGCCATTGCCGCTTCTCGCAGATGGGAAGTTCACCACATGGATGTGAAGAGTGCATTTCTTCATGGAGATCTCAAGGAGGATATCTATATGGAGCAACCATAGGGATACATTCATAACTCTTCCCTCATTTGCAGATTAAAGAAATCTTTGTATGGCCTAAAACTGGCTCCCCGAGCCTGGTATACAAAGATGGATTCTTTCCTACTTTCCATTGGATTCATTTGATGCAAATCCGATCCGAATGTTTATTTACTGCAACATGATGATTCCCTTTTTATGATAGTACTTTATGTAGATGAATTACTGATGACAGGGAACCTTACTTCAACTATTGATTCGACAAAATCAACATTGCACGATCGATTTTCCATGACAGATTTGGGAATGTTACACTACTTTCTTGGTCTTGAAGTTTCTCAATCTACTTTAGGGATCAAGATGGCATAGTTTAAGTATGCATCAGATCTACTTGTCTGCTTTCAAATGATAGAATGCAAGCCAACAACATCTCCCTTTCTTTCAGGGGTTAGATTTGAGGATGCGGGTACTACACCTTTGGTGGATAGTACATTGTATCGGTAGTTGGTTGGGAGTTTGTTCTATATTACTCACACCCGACCTGATATCTCTTTTGCAGTAGGAGTTTGTTCCAAATATATGCAGGAGCCTCATGAGCTTCACTGGAAAGCTGCAAAGAGAATCCTTAGATATGTGAAAGGTACTCCCAGTTTTGGTATCTTTTATGCTGCAGATTGCCCACTTTCACTAATTGGGTACATAGATTTTGATTGGGCTAGAGATGTTACATACCGCCAGTCCACCTTTGGTTATGTTTTTAGCTTTGGTTCAGGGCCATTATGTTTGTCTAGCAAGAAGCAATCCACTATTTCTTTGTCTACATCAGAGGCAGAGTATAGAGGTGCAGTGAATACAACTACACAGGCTGTTTGGTTGCGGGGGCTTCTCTCTAAGTTTGGTATTCAGTATCCACTTCCGATTGTCATATTTTGTGACAATCAGGGGTCCATTTAGATATTGATTGATCTAGTTCAGAGGAAGAGGACCAAGCACATTGAGATTCATATGCATTAAATTCGTGAGCTGATTTGTGACAGAGTCATTTCACTGCAGTACTGCCCCACAAAGCAGCAGGTTGCAGACATCTTCACCAAGTCCTTCACTAACATGATCTTGCCCTATGCTTGTGGAGTTCACCGGACATCTTCTAAGTCCTTACTAAAATAAATTTTGGGCAGGAAGGCTATGCTTGGGTGGTGGATGGTCACTTTTGGCCACTCAAATTTTTTCCCTCTTTTTTTTTTTTTGGGGGTTTCCCACGAGGTTTCCCTCTTTCCTCTTTCATGAGGAGTTCTTTTATGTAATTAGTACCTAAAATGGCCAAGTTGGCGGGACTCAAATTTTTATCATTAGGTTTAGGCTTAAGGGGTGTTGGAGCATAAACCTAACTTAAATTATTTTATACCTAGCTTAGACTCCTAGATCTTGGTTAATACATTTCATTTACACTTTATTTCACCTAATTTAGCCACATAGAGAAGAAGGTGCATCATCCCTAGATTTTAGAGAAGCACTTTATTTTAGATCAAGACTCAACTCTCGGTTCTAGATTTTCTTGATTTATTCATGATTTATTCCAACTCCTCCATGCAAAATTCATCCACTATTGTGAGGGAATACACACCTCCTCTTTGAGTGAGAGATTTATTCCTTAATTGTGATTTTTCCATTACTATTATTAGTAACTACTATTTGGGTCAGTTAAGTGAGTTGGGCTTTGCTTCTCTTGTCAGTAAAGTGAGCTTAAGTGAGATAATCTGCATCACTTGACTCTTGTGGACGTGTAATTGAGTGTGTGACATGTATCTTCAGTGGTCTAGGTCGAGACTATGTGGTCTCCCTTGGCTTATGACACCTATTTTAGCTATTTCTAGCTTTTTTTGACTAAAATTTCCTTCATTTGAGTTTGTGGTGAGAGATTTGTGTAGAAATTGTCGGAAGAACCACAGTGTTTTGATAGTTTTTTGATGTTTGGGATACTACTTGGGATCCATCTTGGGACAAAACTATATTTCCACACTCTCTCTTCTTTTTTTTTGAGGATGGTTGCTCATATATATTCTTTTATTAATATAATTCTCGATTTATGCGGTTGAAACTTTCTCTCTCATCTCTTGAATGTCAACAAATTGCATGTGTTCAATTTAACTAGAATTCTAGATCTACTGGGGTTTCTGCAGGAATTCTACAAAATTTAGTTATTGAAGAACACTTAGGTGTGAAAATCATCTAAAACATTCTAACATTCCTATGAAACTGATTAGAGATGTAAATCTACAATTTGAAGAAGAAACTGTAAACCTTCATCCACAAATCCTTACCTTATTCACATGAAAGATTAGATGTTTTGTTATGAAATTTTTAAATTGTCTATCATACATGAGACAAATTGAAATGATCATATTATGTTGAAGAGTTTATCACCAAAACAGAGTGAAAGTGAATAATAATGTCTTGATAATACCATTTCTAAATATCATAGCTCAAGAGATTCTTTTCGTGTGCTCATTTATGATTCCTTTTACTCTTTATATCCCAATCTCTTCTTAGATTTTGGTAGAACTGTTGCTACTTACGATATCTTACTCTTTTTTAAATTAAGTCAGATCGCCTTTCGATATGTTAAGATTTGGTGAAATTAATTCCAAACATTACATTTATGAAGTCATATTTGGTGCTCTTTCACTTTCATCACTCAAATGGAAAAAGGACATGTTCGCAGATGATTTTACAATTTATTTTTGAAAAGACAATGCACTCTCTCTTATAGAGATCAAGCATTCTATGTTGCATATTCTTTCTTTGGTTGGTTAAATTTTAATGATTATGCTTGGCGTTTGAAATGATCACTCTCATCAAAGGAAGTGTTCAAACCAACAATCTAATTGATGTCATGAATCCTCTTATGATGTGTTCCCATTGATATATCCATTTATGTGAAGTCATAGTTTTTCATCCTAATTTTTATGACAAGATTTCAGAATGGATGGAGGATTCATATATCAATAAGTTTCAAAAGAATGGTAGATGGAATTGCTTGCTTTGTTTTAAATGAATATATAGAAGAGTGAGAAAATCATGACGCCTTTCTTTTGTATCGCAAATACTACATTATTTGTCTTTGATTTTGAGCTTTCTGTCCTTGGAGTGAAAGATGCTCTTGTGGCTACAGAAATACGATTTTACTTAGCATTTTGATCTATTTAGTAGTTTGAGTAGGCTTAGGGTAGGTTTCCTTTAGTTTTATTTCTCATAACTGTTGTTTCTCTTTGTAATCGTTATGAGCACAAGTGGGTACACCAAGAGAGAACCATAATATGAATGTTGTCGAGGAAGTCCACTTTAAATCTTTTTTCTCTATGCTTTTCATTGAATATTTCTTTTCGAAAACGTGGTATCATCATGAAAATTTTAAATGGAAAGTAAAGAGATAGTAAATTTGAACTATCAATTCAACCACGACCCAAGGTGCCACGAGTAGCATTTTGCACTCCTTATTAATAAGGATTTTTTAATTCTCTTTTAGTCTCTCAATAAATACTTCGCCTGAGAAAAGTAAGGTTTGTCCCCATGTAAATATTTTTTTATTTGTCTATTCTTTGTTTTTATTTTTCTTTACGTTTTGGATTTTGTTTTCCTAATAAATTATTTCAGTCATCATTCATTATCGAAAGGGAATTGAATTTTTCATTTAGCAATAGTTGATAACATTTCAAAGCATCTAAACATTAAGTTCTAAACTAAGATCGGTTACGATAAATTTTTATCCATTCATTGTCCCCGATTACTGTTCAATCTCGAGGGAAGACACGATTATCCTTAATAAACTTCTAACATCATCCCTGTTTTAATGTATGGTATACCTAGGGAGGTAATATGGGGTACCTAGGGAGGTACTAATGGGAATGTGGTTATGTGTTATTAGTGAAGTCATTTAATATATGTGAATGTGGTCATTCAATGTAAGGTGGACTAGGTCCACTATATTAATAAAGACCCACTATATGGTAGTTGGATGTAATAAATGTGAATTCTAGAAGGTTCTTAGGAGATAGGGAGGCTATATAAAGAAGTCTAAGCAGTATAATGAAGAGAGTGAAGAATATTGTGAATTTATCAAACATTTATTAAGGAGTGTTATCCTTCCATAATGATTAATATATGGTGTTACCCTACCTCAAAGGGTTTGGACATTTCTTGTGTTCATTGTTACATGGTGTGAATGGTTTATAGTTTATTCTTGGTTATTTCTGAAGTATATTTGAATATCAGGTTTAGGTACTTAACAATTGAGTATCATAGAACTTTCCTTGGAAGACATTATGGACAAATATTTTTATTTTTCTGATTTTGTTTTCAGACGAGAAAAGAGGGCCGCGACATTCTTGATTTTTTTTGTACATTTCTGTGAAAATTTTCAGAAAAATAGTTTTATATCTAGAGTTCCTCTTGAGAAAAATACCCAATTTGAAAAAAATGGAGTCCAAAGCAGTGGGAAGGTGTTGAAGATATTGAAGTTTTAAAATCTGTAATTTTCCAGGGTTTCATGTCTGGAGACGCAGTTGTTTTATTTCTGTAGAAGATGGAGGCGGGTACTTCCTCAAAACAAATTACAGATCTGGAGGTTCCTCTCTGTAATTTCACCCAATTTCAAAAGAAAAATCAGCTGAAGCGGAGTCAGGAAGTGAAGTTATGAGCATTTAAATTCAACATTTTTTTTTTTTTTTTTTTTTTTTTTTTTTTTTTTTTTTTTTTTTTTTTTTTTTTTTTTGGGTTTTTTCATAGAAAGATGTTTTTTACAGGGAAATATGATGGCCTAGTATTGAATCATTCATTAAGAAGAAAATCAACATGGGGAGATACTTGGCCCCAATGGGTATCTCAAAATTTCTGCAAGATGATAACGCCATTTGGAGGTGGAAATTGCTTGATTATATGGAGATGATGAGACTTTCCAATATAGAATTTGAAAAATATTGTTGAACAAGTGGTCTCATGGAGAGTAAGGATAAAGAAAGAACCACAAGTTTATTTTCATGTGAAAAATGTTACGAGGTTCATATTTGTATTCATAAAAGAAAATGTTGTTGCTTCTATTAACCCTAGTTGCATGCATAAATTTTATCAATGTTCAGTTGGTTAATAGATTGCAAGTTCAATAAAGAATATTCAAAGCACATGTTGAGGAATTGAAAATGTTCAAATTTTTAAAGATTTGAAAATTACCATGAATAGAAATATGTTGCATTCAGTTCATACTATGGATATGGATGAAGTGGATATTGTTTTGGGATATCCTTGGATCGAATCAGTGGGTACCATTAATATTAATGGAAAAGAAGTTTTTAAATTTGTGGTACAAGAAAAATCCGTGGGATGTCTCTTAGTAGAAAAGATGGACCCATGGAGAATTTTGCTCGAAAAGAAGTTATTACTTGATCACAGTTGAATCAAGGCCCAGTCTATAGAAGGAGATGAGCAAAACTACAAGAAGGACATGATCGGGAAGCTAAGGAGGTCATTGAATCAAAAGCATAAAGTGTGTGATTTGGAGAAAAAAGAACAAATTCCTACAAAAACTGTAGGAATTTGTATATCGCCATCCACATCATATAGAGATGCAAAGTCATCAAGGCAAAGAACATGTGCATGAACACATTTATGCAATTACCGGAACATAGAAAAGATAAAGATAAAGATAGGGCAACTCAGACATGATGCAGAGAAAGATAAGGGTGAAAGGTATGAGATAGACATCATGTTCGACTTCCATTGGGATGGATGGATAGTGCGTACCCAGGTACCGATTGACTACATTTGAGCAGGGTCATATTGTATGGTTTCTTCTAATGTTTAGAATTGTGAAATCATGTGAGAGATGGAATGTGAGTATACCTAGGGAGGTAATATTGAGGGTTACACAGGGAGGTACCCAATGGGAATGTAGTTATGTGTTGTTAATGGAAGTCATTTAATATAAGTGAATGTGGTCATTCAATGTAAGGTGGACTAGGTAGGTCCTCTATATTAATAAAGGTCCACTAAGGTAGTTGGATGTAATAAAATGTAGAGAAGGTTCTCTAGAAGGTTCTTAGGAGATAGGAGAGCTATATAAAAGAAGTCTAGGCAATGTAATGAAAGGTAGAAAGATATTGATTGTACAAAAAGAAATGATTGCTTGAGGAGTTTTATCCTTCCATAAGGATTAATATATGAATTACCTACCTCAAGGGTTTTGGATATTCTTGTGTTCATTATTTATAGTGAATGGTTTATGGTTTTATTCTTGGTATTTGTGTTCATTGTTATGGTGAATGGTTTATGGTTTATTCTTGGTTATTTCTGAAGTATATTTGCAGATCTGGTTTAGGTACTTAACATTTGATGAGAACAACTCTGATTGCTTCCCCATCATGGAGATGATTTCTTAACTGAAATCTTAATGTCCAAATTAAGATGAAAGTCATCAGAACAAAAAAATAATTCTTAAAAGATCAATCCTTCATTACCTGGTTGTCAAATCTTCAGTATCCCCCCGCTCTCTTAATATCATGAAGTTTCTAGAAAATTTACAAACAAATTTTAGAGAGTTGGAAGCACTGTAATGTGTGGGATTTGTGTGTAAACCCGCCGAGATACTGAACAGGTCTACTGGCAGCGGGTAAATGCACACATGATAACAAGGCAACTTTGTCAGGGTACTGAATAGGCCTGTTGACAACAAAGCAATGTCGAGTTCGAAGATCCTCATGTATGTTTTATTAAATTGATAAGATGTCAAGATGCTTTTATCATAAATGGACAACTCTTGGACGAGATAGGAGTACTAGAGTGGGTTAAATGACATCCCTGCCGAGGCTATGGACACCTGTTGGCAGCAGTGGCCATGTCAATGGTATCAGAGGCATTTGTATAAACATCGCTACCCCTATGATCTAAACAAAATACCGAATTACAATTTTTGGACAAAACTTTACCCAATACTATGACTGTGTTATTTTTCTGAGTTATTGTCGAAATGCTTGATCTGTCTTTTAACTGTTTCTAAAAATTATTGTTGGGTCATCTATTCCCCGATATAAAGTTATGGTGATGCAAAGATAACTGCTTCACTTAGCGTGTCGCCATTGTTGGCAGCCAAATATTCATGTCAATTTTATCATGAAAAATATCGTCTTCATAGGATAAAATTTCTTGTAGCTGCCTCCTTCTCCTTGCAAAGATTTCTATCATATTTTGTTTTTGAAAATATTCATTGGCCTAGCTGTGTGTAAGAGTTTTTTGTTTTTAATCTGTCGTTTGTTTTGTTTAATTTCATGAATGAAAGCATGAAATTAGAACAAAATTTTTGCTTGAGTAATCATCATACAGTTTGTGACTTCTTGGTTTCTTTTGCTAATGGGATTACGCCTAAAGGGCATCTATATTTTTATAGATCTTGAAATTTATAAGTCTATCTTCTTTATTTGTTGATCCATTATCATCACACTTGATTCATACACTTTGGGAGATATGACTTAATCGATTTTATTTTTGATTATGTGATTTTTACATTTGATATATGCTTGATTTCCCAGAACCTTGGGTTAAATTCGAATTATGAATCTTGCTCTTACCAGTCGAATCGCAATCTTATCACTCTAGTACAGGACTGACGTACTTACATTCCACATCACCCTTTTGTCCTGCATAACCAATTTCACATTCATTGTTGAAGGAGACCTCTTACCACTGTTTGTGTGTTGGAGAACACAACCCACCCTTCACTACTCCTGTTGATATATCGTAACCAAATGACTCTGAGGTTTTTCAAACCTGTAATTGCACACCTGAGACATGTTTTTGCGGGAGGATTTCTGAGAAAATGGTTGACAATTTGGAGAAATCATCAGAAACCCATTTCCAAAATAAGCTCATTTACTGTCCACGCGAGCAGTTTCTTCAGAAACTACACCGTTTAAAAGATACGTCTTGTTATTTGGAGGGAAATATCTCGTAATTTCCGTTGCGGTTGAGGTAAACGTTTTTTATTTTTATTTTTCTCAGAGATTTCTCTGTTGATATTTTTTCTAGGGTTCAAGTTAAATATTCCTTTCTATCTGTTTATGATCCTACTTAAAATGTCTAAGCGTTATCAAAAACATAGTTTAAACCCTCTGTCTAGCCTTTTCCCCCATGGGCTTATTCGAATTCTGTTGTTGTCGCATCTAGCTCAGATTGGGGATACTTAGGAAGATTTCCTGTGTAGAAACCATTTCACCCTACCCGAGAACACAGTAGAATCACCTCTCCTTTCCAATACAAACCCCAATACTTGTAACCCTACTACCGAAAATCAAAGTGTTGATCCACATGAAGACCATTCGACCACAGAGCGAAATTATGTTGTTGTTTATAACCCTTTGGGAAAAAATCCACGATATGATTTCGTGCCTAGAAAATCATTAGAGGAGGTTATATATGTGTTAAAGGAGAGGGTTTCTCCTGCTCCTACTGTTGAGCTGACTGAGGGTTTCTTTAAAAAATCGATTGTCAAGAAAATTTGCAGGCATAAGGAACAGAGTAATTCAGATTTAAATTTGGCAAACAAAAGGTTCAAACGAGCCAATGATGTAATTATCAAAAAACTCAATGAATTTCAACACTATCATTAACTCAGACTGATTAGATGCTTCATTGTCTAATCTCTAAAAACGGTAAAAAATTGTTTTGATTCTTTATGATTTGATTCTGTTGGAAAAATAAAATAGATAGATTTATTTTTTATTTTATTTTTACTATTTTAGACGAGCTACAAAAACCTGTAGCTTATCTTTTGAAATTATTGTTTTATCTTTTTCAAGAAAATAATAGTTTATAATGCTATTTTCAAGGAGAAGGAATTATGGATTAAGCACTCAATGGTTTAGTGACTTCTCATTTTGTTTGATAAAACAATTTCATTTATGCAATTAATTTTGATGAACAAACTCCTACATGAGTGTTTCTTTGTTATCCTATTTTTGTAAAGCAATATGATTTTCTGGGATTACCCTCTATCTTGTGTGATAAGAGGTTATTGATCCAAGACATGTTTAAATAGTGGTTGTTGTTTAGTAGTAGGGACAACTTTTGTTGGACTATAGTATGGACATGTAATTTGGGAATTGATATGGGAAAACAATTCATTATTGGCTTTAGACCTGTGTGATGCTTATTCCATTATGTTCTCCTATTACCTCTGTATTATGATATATTATTATGGTTGATTTAGCTTTAGCCTTATCATCATATGGTGTTTCATATTGTTAAATATTTAGATAATGTCCATAATCTGTCGTTCCATTTTGTATGTGTGATCAATCGATTATTTAATTATTATTGAGTTTATTTCAAATGTTAAATGATTGACAATATCAATACTCAAAATTGAGTTTTCCTTCGTTCTCAGATATTGATTATCTTAAGATCACATGATTTTTTTTAGTTAGTTATCTTTCAGATGTTATTAATTTACTCCAAATATCAAACACTTCTTTGAATTTATTCTGGAAGTACTAGTATTGTTCTGTCATAGGTTTCCCTTAAAAGCAGGACAAGCAGGAGCTCAAACAACACAGAGAGATAAACTCAGTTTTGTTGATCATCTACAGGTTAGTATGTGTGTTATTTTATTATTATTAATGAAACGATGATTTCATTAATTAACTTTGACTGTTTCTGTGTCATTGTTTCAATTGTATTCACTTAGTATTTATTAGTTTGATAGTTTTAAACATTAGAAAGATTTTTGTTCTTACTTTATCTTATTTAGAAACACTATTACAAAAATCCATTTTCACAATATTTCAAGCAAACCTTTCAAACTTTATATAGATTGTTTATAGTCATTTGTATATTCACATTTCTAGTTAAACACTTGTAATTAGTATATAGATTGTTAGAATCATAGATTTAGACTAGTTTATTTCTTTTATTGTTTTTAGGACCTTGGTTGGCTAACAAATCCATTAAACCCGTCGGGTCAGATCATACCAAATGGCTTGGGTTAATTAGACAACCCTAGTCTGGATCTAACCTTCCAGTTGATAGTGTCACTTATTCCCATCAACAAATTCCTAGTCTTCAGTCTGTGTCTCTCTGTATGCATCATGGGTAAAAGACTCCATGTACATCAGAGTTCCCAAAGTTGTAATATTTGATGTGGGTGGCCATGAAAGGATACTCATCTTATACTTTATGAGAAAATGAAATTGTTGTAAGAATCCCATCCATTTGTAGGGCCTAGTTTGTTGTAACTTACTCTGGGCTTGCAAATACTGGAGCGACTAGTGATCTATGTGGATGATGGTATCCTTTCCCATCGTATAGTGATTCCACTTTTTGATAGCTTGTACCAAGGCATAGAGCTCCTTTTCCTAGTTAGGGTAGTTGATGACAACCCCATGAAATACTTTAGAATGATAATAGACAATCCTTCCTCCATGCATTAGGACTGCTCCCATGACATACCCACTTGCATCTGTATCCACTTCAAAGGGATTCTAAAAGTTTAGTAGCATGAGTACTAGCGCTTGAATGATCTTTATTTTCAACTCGTCAAAGGATTTTGGTTGATTCTTCTCGAACAAAAAACTCTTACTACCCACTTTTATTGCGTGGAGTGGTGCAACTACTGCTGAAAATGAAGCTATGAACTTATGAAAGTATTGTACTGCCCCAAAAAAGCTCCTAACTTCTATGAAATTTGTAGGAACTAACAATTTCATGATGACCTCCATCTTGGTGGGATCTATATTGAGCTCACCTCCACCTATCACATACCCCAGATACAACAAATATTGCTGAGAAAAATTGCATTTATTGTGATTTGCCAGCAGATGGTGCTTCTTTAGGTTCTCTAACACCTCCATAAGATGTAAGATGTGCTCTTCCCAGGTAGAACTATAAACCAATATATAATCCAAGTAGACAATAGAAAATGAATCTAGATAAGGGCATAAAACATCATTCATTAGTCTGATAAATGTAGTTGGTGCGTTGCATAAACTAAATGGCATAACCAACCACTCATACAAACCTTGTCTTGAAGGTAGTCTTTCGGGTATCTTCTTCTTTGACTCGTACCTAGGGATATCCTAATTTCAAATCCATCTTAGTGAAGTAATTGGCATGTTGCATCTGGTCCAACAGATCATCGGTCATGGGAAGAGGGTACCGATTATTTAGTGTAATGTTGTTCAATGACCTGTAAGCAATACACATTCTCCAAGTCCCATCCTTATTGAGAAAAATTATGATGAGTGACCTATAAGGTGAGGCACTTGGTCGAATCACACCATGCTCCAACAATTGTTGCAAGTTCTTCTTTACTTTGTTTTCTTCCAGAACAAACTATCTATACAATCCAATATTCGACAAGGGGGAGTTTGGAAATAATTGAATTTTGTGCTCCACTTCCCTCTTAGGTGGTATCTCTTTAGCATCCAGAAACACTCCCTTGTATGCCTTTAGAAAATCTTCCAATGTTTCTACTCCTTAGTACACCCTTTCATGGATGTATTTACTTTTAACGACTCTTCACCACACTAATTTTCCCTTAGGAAAAGTAAAATATATTTCTTGATATAACTGAACAATTTATTAGCTTGATTGACACTTACCAGTTAAATTTTTTATTTTCCTTTGTGCTCATTGATCATTTCCCATCCTTGATGAGGCAGTATTGATTGGCTCTTCGCATGAAGATATCATCCCTCATATGCATGTAGAGGATTTGAAACACTAATCCACATATATCTAGTGGTACTACATCCAATTCTACTTCATCTATAAAATCAACACTTACAACAAATTTAATCTTACACTGCTTTGTTACCTTGATCTATGCATCCTTGTTTACCCAACCCAATGGATAGGGGAGAGCTTGATCGTGAATCTCCAATCCAAGGTTATTGACCAAATTCATTTCTATGATATTATCATGTGAACCAGAGTCAAATGGAATATTGATCTTGGTCTTCTTGACCTAAATCTTAATGTGGAAGAACTTGGTCATCTCATTCTTTTCCCGGTGATAAAGTATATTCATATTCACCTCCTTCTGCACAGATGTGCATACAATATTTTCATCCACATCAAAGATACTTTCAATTTGATTTCTTGAATTTCTAGCTTGAAGGTTCTTTTTCTTTCCATCCTTCTTGCGGTTCTTCGGGTTTACTATGGATGAAGTTTCCAACACTTTTCCTCAGTGTGGTCATTAGTGTTACAATGATTGTAATGGTTTCTAGGATATTTTCAATGATGTGTAGTGGTTGTTTTATTCTTATCTTTCCCACCTTTCCACTTCTTCTTCCCTTCCTTGGAAGATCCTTGGTACTCTTTCTGATTAGAACTACTTGGATGCCCCTTGTGTTGGCCTATGTTTTCTAGGTACTGTGCATGTACACATGCCTCATCCATTGTACTTGGCTTGAAGAGCATCACTGCTTTCATATATGACTGTGTAAATCCCCCATATACTTGAGCAGTACATCTGGGTTATTGGGAGATATACCCAACATGATGTCCATCATTTTGAACTTAGTGGTGTACTCCTGTACACTCTACCCCTGTATCTGACTAAAGTAGTGCCACTGGATCCATTGGTCCTCTACATACCCAATAGGGTAGAACATGGACTTGATGAGAGCTTTGGATTCCTCCCACATAGTTATTGGCGGATCACCCTCTAGCCTAAGTGTTTTCATATGGATTTCCCACCAGGTTAAAGTATGGACCTCTAACTTCAATCTAGAAAATTAAATATTTTTCTCTTCGTCTATATGGTGAATGCTCACATAAAATTCTATTTGTTGCAACCAATGATTCAATTTTAATGCATTGATCTCACCTTGGAATGGATTTATGTCCACTTTCACTTCCATATTGAATAAGATATGTGAAGGGTTAACAACACTCAAACTCGACTACTCTTTCATGGGTTCTTTTTGTGAATCATTTTCTAGGTCTCATTATCTCTTGATTTCTTGTCTGATCCAACCTTTGATTTTGAGCCTCCAACTTATTTGAACATTCTGAGCTTGCTTGCCAGAGCCACCATGAGGAGGGACATATTGTGAGATATTTCAACAAATTTCTCTTCTAGCCTCACAAATCTCTCCTTTTTCGGATCTTGAGGGTTGTTATGAATAGACTCCTAGGTCATGGTTAGGGTTATACGAATTTATTCTTAAACCGATTCCTTGATCACTGCATATTTCCAAAAATACCCCAAGAAAACCTACTCTAATACCAATATGATCTATAAATTGTTGTGGATATTCCACTAGAACATTTTGTCACAACAAATCTGATAAATAAAACTAAAATCTACACGATGAAGGTTAAATTACTTTACATTCCAAAATCTTTAGTTACTGATTTTGTGTTGATGCATGAAATAGATAAAATGTAGAAAAAAGAAAACAATAAAATATAATCACACACCATCCACAAATAACTCAAATATTTTCTATGGGAAACCATTATGGGAGAAAACCCTAGAACGTGAGGCTACTTTGATATTTTTTTTCTATTATGGAAATAATGCAAGTAGAAAGGAGAAGGAACTCTCTATGGAGTTACCTAAGACCTGTGGTCTATTAGGATGTTACAGAAAATTAACCCCCTCTGTTATTCTCTCTAATTTCCCACTCCTATTTGTTCTACTATGCTCTGGAACAAAATACAATAACATAGAATGAAACCCCTACTCTTCCTAGCGGTCCGGTATTTAACATAACTTGATAGCCATCTAGGGTTAGGGTATTGACTTCCTCAACCCTCAATTAGTGATCAGGTGTATACCTTCTAGAATTTTCTAGAAAATCCCCTACATGGATAGCAACACATGTTTAAGTAATTGGGGTTGATATGGCATCCACTCACACCATGGTGATCAATACAGTAGGTCAACTTGTGGGGGGCATAACTTTCGCATACAAACTCTGATTGAGGTGATTATTGCATCATTGGAAAGGTATCCATGTGAATAATATAGATGGCAGATCCATTGTAATTTTTAGACCATAAAAAAGTGTTGTTCGATGCCTCAAAATGGCTCTGAAATATTTTAGATGATCTTTTGGACCCAAATTTCCAAATTTGGACCAGTTTCTAAAATGGATTTGCAAGTTGGTTCCTCTAATTTTTTCACCCATAAAGCATCGAGATGGATGAAATATAATATAATGATCCAATTCATATCACTTCTACTACTTTTTTACCTCTTGGTGGTGTAAGTCTATCCTTATTTATTCATCTAGATTATTCAATTGATATAGTCAATGTATTTTCGTTGTGCTAGATCAAATTTTAATACTCTAGGCACTCTATCTACATTTGAACTAAAATGTAGTGGTACTACTACTTTTTGTCCATACACTAGTTTGAATGGGGTTTGGCCAATTGATATTTTATAAGTAGTCCTGTATGCCCAAGAAACAACAAGGACTTTGTCATCTTAGTTTGACCTATCAGTATTACACATTTTTTCCAGTCCTTTAGTTAAAAATTTGCTAAATTCCTTGACTACCCTGTTTACTTGGGGGTGATAAGGGGAGATATTTCTATGATCAATTAAACATTATTTCATCAATATATCTATGGTATTATTTATAAAATGTGTCACTTGATAACTTATTAGTGTAATTGTATATCCAAACCCTAGAGCTGGAAGAGATCTATAATGAATGTGAGAAAGTCTTCTATGCCATAACTCACTCAAGCTGATAGTGTCATGTCATAAGGCTTGAATTGGTTTGATGGTCAACTTGTACAAGTTGTTTTCTCTGACACCAATTAATTTGGAAGATATTATATGAGAGTCTTTGTGCCATGCAAGAACTCTTCCTTCTGAGAAAGTAATTTTGTAACCTTTGTCTTCCAAGGCTGAAATATAGACAATGTTTCTCTTCATTTCGGGTACATATAGAACTTCCTCTAGTTTAAGTTTCATATCTGAATCTAGTTGGAAGGTAGAAGTTCCAACTCCTCTCACATTATATTTGGCATCATCTCCAAGAACAACATGTAGATGTGTCTCTTTCTCAACAAAGTGTGTTATATGATTTCTAATACCGGTCATGTGCCTGGACGCACCACTGTCAGTTAACCAAGTATTATAATTGATAAGAACCATACCTGAGAGTGTTGAGATGTTGATGTCTTCATTACTTTGGAGTCTTGTATTGAGCTTTCTTCCCATCATGATATTTCTCATCTTCACAAACCCTTGTCAACTAGGCTAGAAAACCTAACGGCTAGGCTAGGCTAGCACTTTTAGGTTTTGTTGGGATTATGAATGCAAACAATAATCCTTGATAAATATGATAGCCCTGGTAAGCTGAGGAGCTTCTTCAAGAAGTTTGCAGAAATACAATTCATAATTTTTTGTAGAATTTTGGCGAAACCCTTCGGGACAAAAACTTGGAATGCCCAGAAATTTGATATGAGACTCTTGCTGGAGGTGTGCTGAAGGAGGTTGTACCCTTATATGTCCTTTTTATCCCAAGCATCCAAATTTTGAGTGGTGAAATCTCTCATAAGAGGAGGCCGTACAGGATTTATGGAAACCCTAGGAGATTCGTACAATTTCTACAGATGAGTGAGAGAAAGGGCTGGAAAATGCTTGTGCAATGGGATTCTTAAGACCTATTCTCTGATACCATGTTGATTTTTAAATATGAGAGTTTAAGCATGTATTTCATTTCAATTTTCATTTGTCTTAACCATAAACAAGAATGTTGCAGTTGTTGATTAAGGTTGGTTGTCATTGATGTCAACCCTTGAAGAAAGCCCTGTAGCGCAAAGGCTTGGGTAATGGACCCAATATTGTTTGATGTAAATATGAATCATTATTGTTTTTTCATGGTTGATAATAAGTAAATATGGATGAACTCCAAAGTGGTCCCATTATGGTGAAAGCCATCACGAGAAGATGCTTTGTGGAGTAAGAGAACCCATGCTTAATTGTGGAAAAACGAGATGAAGGAAAGTGATTTTGTTAGAGAAAATATCCTAGATGGATAGTTCTTGTCATTTCATTTCTGGTGGTATGTGGAACGTCACATAATTCCTCACGGTTAGAGAGTTATGGCCATGAGAAGTTGGAGACCCC
>SNQJ01S0050971.1:4843-24583 GCA_010110895.2 Picea sitchensis
CTTGGCATTGTATTGGCTATCTATAATAAGGAAGTTTTGTTGGGTTTTCTCCCCCATGAGGGTTTCCCAGGATAAATGATGTGTCTCTTGTGATTGTGTATTTCTCAGTGATCCTATCTTATGCTATTGTTATCTAGTAAAATTTAAAGAACTCTAATAATATCTTAAACCTTAACATGGTATCAGAGCTAAGCTAAAGAGAGCATCTTTCACAAGAGAAAGTGAAAAACGTCACTGTTGTTGTACATGCAAATTAGGTATTTTTATTGAAGACATATTTCAGCCCGAAAACCATCTAGAAAAGTGCGCCCTTCCTCAAGGATCACTTTGGCATCCTCAGCGCAACTTTTCAGTGGCTAGGTCTCCCAGAAATTGAAACCCTAGTTTTCACAAAGTACAAAAAAACGAGAAAACCAGAGTACCATAAGTACCAGAAAACCAGAAGCACCAGCCCAAAAATCCCCTGGTCAAGTTTGAGGGGGTAAAAGTTGGATTTTCATAAATTTGACTGTACCAACTTACTCACCTCAGCTCAGTGCATCTATCCCCTGGATCAGAATTTCACAATTTGAAGTTTGAAAAATTAGGGTTTCCTCATAAAACCCTAAGTTGCAGTGGTAGTTGCAGTCTCAGAACCAATTGCAGTATCAATTGCAGTTGCAGCCGTAGTACTAGTTTCATTCACCCTTGAAGTTCTTAAGAGTTGGTGATCATTACCGCTGATACCAGATGGTGCCTCTACCTGCAAATGTCGTCAGAGGTATGTACTCACACATGTTTAAATGGTTAAGCTTTAAAGGGTGTTTGCAGGAGAAGGGATATCTTGCCATAGATCCAGAAGGATCTCAGATCCAACACATTCAGAGGAATGATGCAACCCAGGTGTGAATATTCTGATATGCATCTATTTGTTATGACATTATTTTGATCAATGTTGCATGTTGTAGCTATGACCATCATTCAAACCTTTGATCAAATTTTGAGTCAAGGTATTAGATGGATTAAAATTTGAGATCATAGAGATTATCCTCTAACCCAACCTTCTGTCAAGATAGCGTATTGTCTTAGTACAGAAGATAGGTTGAATAAAGAACTGGTCATCTTGAGTGAATCAGACTTGGAAGAAAAGCAAGTGCACTCATTCTTGAGGACAAGGCTCCAGGTCCCAGGTTTGATTAATCAAGTTGATAAGATTCAAAGCTACACATGACAAGTTGAGATAGTAGTCTTTGAAAAGTATTATACTTGGTAGCATGTGAGTATATAGAGGTAAATGCTTAATGTAATCATTTTCCTGATACAACTAACACCTCCTCTAGGAGAAACCTCATGTGTTAGTTCCCAGTTGCCATGGAGGAATGTTCGATCACAACACTATAGGAGTGTTGACCTCATTTCGTAGTGTATCTCTTACTTTTGATCGTTTCTTCTGACAAGCCACGAATGGTATCTCTAAAGGAGCTACTGTGATGATTACTCATGATATTGCTTTATCTACTATTATCAAAAGGATATTATTCTTTCTTTCTATTTTGTTGACCTTGTTCCAGGTCACAGGTAATAACCCCGAGGAAGCTATAGTGAAGGGTGTAGAAGGAAACGTATTAAATGAGACATGAAGAAGACTATGTACATGACCGTATACACTCATGCACCAAAGAAGATGAAGAATAAGATATCTCTTGAGATTCAGAGTATCTCATATGAAGATTGATTGAAAGGAGCAGAAGGATCCAAAGATGACCGAACATTAGAACGGGAAGCAGACCTCGTTTGAAGTCTGACTCAATATTTCTTATTTAGACTTGGTATGCAACACCAAGTATACCTTGTAAGAGATCAACAGGGATGTGACCTTTGATGAAGATGCAAGGCTCAATAAATTAATAAGATGCCAGCTTGAAGAAGTATATGAAGAGGAACCCGTAGCTACCAGAGTTGTAGAATCAGCGAGGGAAGTTCCTAGAGTTGCAGAACTAGTGAGGGAAGTCGTAACTTCCTCTGATAAGGAAATTCTAAAAGATCATGACATAGTAGAAATTCAAGAACCTCCTCAAATGACAATCTCCCATAAGAGAAATCTAGCTTGGGCTAGAGAGATTATTCAAGATGAAGAGAAGTATGGTGTTCCCGAAGGAACCACGAGACATGTGAAGAGACCTAATCCATTCTCCAGCTATATAGCTTTGCTGTGTGATCTCCTAAAAAAGGAGCATACTTTCTTTGAAGAATCCATTCAGAAGAAAGAATGGGTAGATGCCATGACAGAGGAATACCAATCCATAATAAATAATGATGTATGGGAAATAGTTCCCAGACTAAAGAGCAAGGATGTGGTATCTTCCAAATGGCTCTTGAAAATAAAAAATGCTATTGACGGAAGTATTGAGAAGTATAAAACAAGATTTGTCGCTCGCGGATTTTCTCAAAAGGAAGGCATTGACCATGAAGAGACATTCACTCCTGTAGCCAAATACACTTCGATCAGAACCATAATAGCCCTTGTAGATAAGATGAAGTGGAAGTTACACTAGATGGACGTAAAGACAACTTTCCTAAATGGTGTCATCAAAGAAGAAGTGTATATAGAGAAACCTAAAGGATTTGAAGTTGAAGACAAGAAGTCTCATGTCTGCAAGTTGAAGAAGGCTTTGTATGGATTGAAGCAAGCTCCTAGAGCTTGGTATGGAAGGATATATAGTTTTCTGACTAGATTAGGCTTTACTGAGAGTAAAGAAGATTCTAACCTCTACTTCAAGGTTATTAATGATGAGCTAGTGATATTGTTTCTTTATATGGATGACTTATTCTTAACTGGAGAAGAAAATCTCATTACTGAATGTAAGAAGAATCTCGCTTCAGAATTTGAGATGAAAGACCTTGGCCTAATGCATTATGACAGAGTCCAGAGAGGACATTCCTTAACCAAGGGAAGTATGTAGTCGAAATCCTAAAAAGATTCGGCATGTTGGAGTGCAAGTCCATGAATACACCCATGGAAACGAAGCTAAAGCTACTGGTCGACACTTCTTCAGAATTGATTCATGCCATGTTGTATAGATAGATCATTGGATCTCTGATGTACCCGATGAACACCAAACCATATATCTGCTTTTCTGTGAACACCTTGAGTCAGTTTCTGGTAGAACCCATACATGTTCACCTAGTTGTTGCAAAACATGTGATGAGGTACCTTAAAGGTACATTAGATTGTGGCCTCATTTATGATGGAGATCATGATTTCACATTGAATGGATACACTGATTCAGATTGGGCTGGAAGTGTCTCTGAAAAGAAGAGCACTTCAAGATGTTGTTTTAGTTTGGTATCAACCATGATCTCATGGTAGAGTAGGAAAAAGTCCAACATTTCTCTCAGTACAAAGAAAGAAGAATACATTGCTGCGTGTTCTACCAGCTGCGAAGATATATGGCTTCGAAAGTTGTTGACCGATCCATTTGACCTAGAGATGGAAGAAACCACGATCGTATGTGACAACCAGAGCTACATAAATAGGAAAGAGAATCCCGTATTTCATGACAAGTTGAAGTACATAGAGATCCGATATCATTACATATGTGACATGGTGCAGAGAGGAGCCATAAAGCTCCAATATGTTAGCATGGATGAACAGGTTGTCGATGTGTTGACCAAGCCTCTATCTCATGTAAAGTTTGAAAACTTTTGAGATAAGCTTGGTATAGTCCGAAAAGACCTCCCTCGAAAGGGAGAGTAGTGTTGTGTTGAGATATGCCTAGTACTGTGCTTCCAACTTAATTTCTAGGACATAAAGCCAGTCTAGATTGTTGTGTTGATATATTCCTAGTACTGTGCTTCCAGCTTAATCATTCTGACGTAAATCTGGTCTATTTGTTGTGTTGATATATGCCTAGCACTGTGCTTCCAGCTTAATTGTTGTGACGTAAATTCAGTCTAGTACCGTGCTTCCAGCTTAATTGTTGTGACAAAAATAAAGTCAAGTACCGTGCTTCTAGATTAATTGCTGTGACAAAAAGAAAGCTGAGTATTGTGCTTCCAACTTAATTGTTGTGATGAAAAGCAATCCGAGTATTGTGCTTCCAGCTTAATTGCTGTGATGAAAAGAAAGCCGAGTACTGTGCTTCTAGCTTAACTGTTGTGATGTAAAACCAACCTAGTATTGTGCTTGCAGCTTAATGGTTGTGACGTAAAGCCAATCTAGTATTGTGATTCCAGCTTAATTGTTGTATTGTGATTCCAGATTAATTGTTGTGGTGTTTCCAACTTAATTGCTGTGTTATGATTCCAACTTAATTGTTGTGATGTTTCCAGCTTAATTGTTGTGTGGTGTTTTCCAGCTTAATTGTTGTGTGGTGTTTTCCAACTTAATTGTTGTGATGTTTCCAGCTTAATTGTTGTGTGGTGTTTTCCAACTTAATTGTTGTGTGGTGTTTTCCAACTTAATTGCTCTGTGGTGTGTCATATTAATTGTTGTGATGATGTGCCAGCTTAATTGTTGTGATGTGTTTCTAGCCTCATGCTATGATGATGTGTTGCCATCTTTTGTGCTGTGATATTGTTGCTTTTGATGTTGTATCAGCATTGAGTTGTTATTGATGATGAGGATGTATTAGTTTTATACTAATCCATGTCGATGCAATTGATGATGATGATGCCACTTCAGCCTCTTGCTGAAGATGATGATGATGATGCCACTTCAGCTCCTGAGTCCTTGTTGAAGATGATGATGATGATATTATTTCATCTTTAATGTTGAAGATGATGATGATGATGTTACCTTAGCCTCATACCATTGAGGATGATGATGCTACTCCAGCTCCATGTTGTGTTGATGATGCTCCAGCCTCTGTGTTGTGTTGATGAAGAGAAAAACTTTCGATGATTTATATATACGCCATTCAGTGTTCCAAGATGATATTGATGATGATGTCCTCTCACCCACCTGATGTTGTTGATGATACTGTCCTCTCTATCACTTGATTTTGTTATAGAATACCCTTCTTGTTAAGGGGGAGTGTTGAAATAATGTAACTGCAAAGTGTATTCTAATTATTATTGTTGTATTATTCATTAGATCAATCCCCTATATTGGATTGATCGTGTCAGCTATTGTAAAATACCAAATCCCCTTTTGCGGATTGGTCAAAACATAATTGTAATAGGAAGAATAATAAGTCGGCCCCATAATATATTAAAGAGGCCCCAAAATATATTAAAGGTGGTTTTAACCACCCAGATTGAGAAGTCGGCCCTACCAGTGAAAAGACACCTCCACATGTGCTAGAGTTGTATAAATAAGGAGGCTAGTGCCTCATTTAGACACACACTCACTTGTTCATTGAGGAGCAAGTTTCAGAGCTGCAGTTCGAGAGGAGAGACATAGAGAGAGAAAGAGGTGAATTCTTGGGAGAGGAATTTTTGTATTTGTTTGAGTTATCTCTTGGCATTGTATTGACTATCTATAATAAAGAAGTTTTGCTGGGTTTTTTCCCCTATGAGGGTTTCCCAAAATAAATGATGTGTCTCTTATGATTGTGTATTTCTCAGCGATCCTATCTTATGCTATTGTTATCTACTAAAATGTAAAGATCTCTAATAATAGCTTAAACCTTAACAAAAATAAAAATCGAATCCAACAATAAATCTCCAGACAAGGCAAAGTATTCAACACCTATGGATTAAGGTTGACGCATGCTATCACATGGATCTTCTAGTACATATTTTGAAGTATAGTTAGTTGTGATATTTTTTATATTTTATATGTATTTTAGATATTTCGTAAAGTTGTAATTATCAGTTTTAGTAAACTTTCGATCTGAGATAATGTAGCCATTCTATATAAATTATGTACAAATGAAGTAAAAAAAATGGTTCGAGCGGGAATAATTGAAGGGGGGACTCTATTTTATCACGGTTTCTTTATTATTAATGAAAAATTCTCAAGAAAAAAATGCCTAAGAAATAACCCAGAGATTCATGTCCCAAAGTTTACTTACTCTTTGTTGTCTTTTGTGAATTTTTATCTCTCTAAGTTTTCCATTTATATGTGTTAGTCTTCAGTATTTGAATGAATGTATATGATTCTGAATTAATCCTCTGTCACATGCTCTGATTTCATTCACATTTAAATATTTTCACCCTTTATTCTAAAGTTAATGTAGAATTCATCCTTGATAGATGCTCTGTTTTAATGGATTGTTTTCCTTGATTCAACCACCACACTACAACAAGTTAAATGTCTAAGAGAATATTTTTTATCTTTCCTTTGAGATCATTTGTTCTATTTACCATTTCTTGATAATTTTCTGATTAAATAGCCATTCATTTGACTCCACGCCCAATGGTATTTCTTTCAACCCTATCAACCACACTTTAAAAACCCTATCATTATATAAAGATCTGACCACTGTGACTAAATTTCATTAAGGGGTCCCCCTCTAGTTGGAAAGGCCATTTCCCATCCTAAAGAGCGATTTGAAAAGGTTACCTTGGGAATTTTCTGCCACAACCTAGAAAAATTACCAAGTGATAGCATCTTGGTGCCATTTCCAGGGAGGCAAAGGCTTCAATTAAATTTCCCTAGAGAGAACGATAATTTTTAGTTCTGATTTCTAATGGTGAACATAAGTCAGACATAAATTGGTGGCATATCATTCACCTAGCGACTCCAATAAACTTTCGAACAAATTCAAAGACTCCACTGTAGGACGAGTCCTATTGAAAGAGACATTAAAGGACATTACGAGAAAACCAGGTACCAAAACTTGAGTTTTCTCCAAGATATAGTATTCCTTTTTATCAATCACTTCCTTTCCTTTCCTGAATATATCAAAATAAATTTTCTCTACTTACTACATACAAATGAATACCATATAATTACACTTGTATATCCTTATTTGAAAACTATAGATGTACCTTCCTCTTATATTCTTGAATCTAATCCAATTCCTCTTTCTGAATCATATAATGTTCATGATCAGTCTTGTAAGACTTATGCAACTTAAGCTGGTATTATACCTTATGTTCTTAATCGTTTACCCTCAAAGATCTTGGACAGATATAAACCTCTCAAATTTCCTTCTACCCTTCATGACTTTCCTCCGAAGCATTACAAATACCTTTCTAATTTTGATGCAAAACTTGATAAACTTTCAGTTGAAAAATACATTGAATATTTCAAGCATTTTACAGATCTCTTTGAAGTTGAGCATGATGATTTTTATATGAAAGCATTTTATCAGTCATTACAAGAGGATACTAAAGAATGGTTTAGGAATTTACATCCTGAATCAATCAATTCATGGAACAAAATGAGGGACGTCTTTATGAAATTTTGGGGTGAGAGAAAACATCATAATCAATATCTTTCAGATTTGTATTCCATGAAGAAACAAAAGGATGATATTGTTAGCATGTTCAATAGGAGATATTTAAATTTTTATCATAATATTCCTAGAGACATTCAACCTTCTGAAGCTACTACTAGGTTGTATTATCCAACAACCTTTCATCCAGGTCTATCATTTATTCTCATGGAAAGAAAGTATTTGACCTTGCAACAAATGTTCATTGATGCTCAGGAAATAAAGGAAAATCTTAAAGTTTATGGAAGGCTCTCAAATCATGTTCTAGATGATATTTCAAATGAAGGAGTAAAGGAATTGTAATGTGAGAATAAGTTTGATTGTACTATGAATTTTCTTGATGATCTTTATGAGGAAGAGTTTGCAGAAAGTAAAGTTTGATTTGTTGAAAAGAAAGTTATTGTCCCAAATTTTCTAGCTGTTGATATTCAATATCAGAGAGTTTCATTTGTTTATAATTATTTTCAGGATGTCTTATATCCAAATTTTTGTCAAGATCACTCATACTCAATTTTTGAAGAAGCAGGAGATAAAAAATATATTTGTTTTCATGAACACCATTTTTCTCAAAATGTAGAGTTTTTTTATCTACCTATATATGATGAGTATGATGATTATAATGATGGTGATTTTCAAGGAAAACTAGTAATGTCTTCCCAGTCAGAAAGCATTCCTTTTCACCAGTCTAATGAAAGCACTCAACACATATATGACAGTTACGACATTGAACATAAGGAAACCTGTGAGTCAACAAAATGCAATTCTGTGTTGTTATGATTTTCTTCATTTAAGCTACTGAAAGATAATTTTGAAATCATTAATGAAGAAAATAAAGTTGAGATGAAGCAAATTCATATAGGATTACAGTAACAAACTGATAATATTATAAATCAACGAAATGTTTTTCATGATCCTATGCCTTCATATATGGAAAATTTTATTAGCTCAAAGTTATAATCATTAAACAATTGCGAGACTGAAAATGGAAATGATTATGAGCTAGTGTCACAACCAACCATGTCATTTTTAAGAGAGGATGTTCTATTACTGCAGTTTCATAAAAAAAATTAGCCTTTTTATGACAACCCATTTAGTAAATTGCATGAAAGTGAATATGGAGATGAAGGGGTAAATTCATGGCATGTAAATCACCTGGAGCAGAGTTGAAATATTTTGGATGAGCAAGACATCAATTTTCATTCATTTGAATATCCTTTTGCAACATGTCTAGAGTCAGTGAGTAGGCCTATTTTTTCAAATTTTTTGAAAATTGGTTTTGATTGCAAGTGTCAAAATGGGCTTCCATCAAATGGATTTGTATATTTATTCATAGATAAGTACATACAATAATTTCAACCAGTAAACAAAATGCTTGCATGGTTGCATCAATTTTTTTATTTCACATGACTGAGTAGCTCATGGATCAGTTCAGTAGGTAGGAGTACTTGTGAATAAGATCACAATGTTGAACATCTTTTCAACATGTTTATTTTAACATTACAATGTCAGTTGCTTCGATTTTCAATAGGTTTTAGTTTGGATTTCAAAAAGATTGCAAAGTTTTCAGAGTTTGGGACAGTTTCAGGTTGCAAGTTTTAGAGCTTGGGAATAGCCTAATGGATAAGGCACTTTGATCTGGGATCTTTTCATTGTGACTTATAAAGAATTGCATTAAATGAACATAAATTAATGTGCACCATTAAATAAGGGAAAACTCAAAATGAAGAGACAAAAGCATCATATCTGAACACAAAAACTTGATAACAGAGTTCGTCACTGGTGGACTAAGCCTCCAGGTCCTACTCTCAAATGGGTAGGCTCTTTCATTAACTCAACAAAATAATTTGAAAAATACATAAATATACCTCATTATGAAATCAATCTACATAAATATTGCTCAGGTCAGAAAACAGACAGCACCACTAAATTCGTGGCATAAAATTACCCAAAAATGATTGTCTCCACACTTCGATCCGACTCTGGAACTCCTAGGCCCAAGAAGAATTATGTCTCAGTTTTAATGCCCTCTGCAACCTACAATGATGACTGTACCACCTCAAAATCCATGCCTACAGGTCATACGATTTGCACCTCTCCCCCGCAACTGGGTGGATTTCACCTTTTAATTAATAAGCATGGGCAGATATACCAAGCAGTACTCGCGAAGTAGTGGTTGTGGGCGGATTTGTTAAGGCTTGGGCATTGATGGAGGTTCAGGGGTCAAATCCCACAAACCCCATTTTTGGTATGTTGGTTGTATATATATATATTTACAATATATTTGACCCCCTCTAACTTTAGCGAAGTCACTAGAAGTCCTTCCAACTTGTTTCTAAAGTTGGCGTGGTTTGCTAGATTTGGCAGACCTGCCAATTTTTTAATTTCAAATTTCGTTCAAGGTTTGTTATTGGACGTTTCAGGGGTGCCACGTGTCACCCGCTGATTGGTCCACATGGTTCCCACTAGGTATTCCACCTGTTCACTGACGTCAATACCTGTCACTCCATACATGACACACTGCGCTTCCTGGGTGAACCCAAAGTGAACCCAAACATGCTGGAAGAAGATATTAGAAGCCTGCTCAATAGTGATCTGCTTTTTACATGGCATCAAGATACACATCTTGTTGAACCTATCCACTACAAAATGAAAATAATAATGACCCCCTTTGGTCATTGGTAAACCCCCTACAAAATCCATGGATACACTTTCCCATGGATGGGATGGAATAAGAAGTGGTGAGTATAGCCCCAATTTTCTATTAGTGGGCTTACAAGTAGAAAAAATCACACACCCCTTTACATATTTAGTTACAATTTCTTTCATTTGAGGCCAGTATAAAAACCTCTGCAAATGAGCCTTAGTGTTTCCTACCCCAAAATGCCCAGACACAAGAGAAGTGTGAGCTTCTCGTATTACATGGACTCGTTCACTTGTAGGAATACATAGCTTCCCAAGATGGTAGAGTAATTTTCCCTACATACAATAGTTCTCTACCTGTGCACCAAGGGTTAGCTTTGCATATACTTATTTAAAATATTCATCGATGGCATATTGTTCTACATATCTATCACAAGATAAAGAAGCATTCTTTAAAACAATAGGATATCTAGAAAGCATATCAACTACCTTGTTACTTGTACCCTTTTTGTACTTGATTACCAAGTGAAATTGTTGTAGAAAACCAATCCACCTGTAGTGTCGAGATTGTTGCAATTTGGTCTATGCTTGAAGATACTGTAAGGGTTAATGATTTGTATGTATGATTGTTTCCTTCCCTAACAAGTAGTGCTTTCATTTATTTATTCTCTGGACTAATGCATACGACTCTTTATCACATGTAGGATAGTTACCAACAACTTGGTTAAAATTTTTAGAGTCGTAACATATAGGCATACGATATTGCATCAATATTGCACCCATGGAGTATCATCTAGCATCTGTCTCGATCTCAAAAGTACATTGAATATTCGGTAGTGATAATACTGGTGCGGTACTGATCTTCCCCTTCAAAGTGTCAAAATATTTTTGTTTCTTTCCTTCCCACTGAAATTTGTTTTTTACACTGGTTAAGGCATGCAAAGGAGCTGCCATAAAGGAGAAGTTGGGAACAAATCTTCTCCAATACTGAACTGCACGTAAGAAACTTTGGACTTCGGTTGCATTTTTTGGCTCAGGCCAATTTACAATTACCTCAATTTTGGAAGGGTCAATTTTCAATTGTCCTCCTCCTACAATATGACCCAAGTACACAAGTGCAGTCTTGCCAAATTCACATTTAGACAGTTTTACATATAGCGTTTCCCTTCGCAAAGTATCCAATACTTTCTTTACATGCCTCACATGCTCATCCCAAGTCCAGCTAAAAACAATAATGTCATCTAAATATACAATCACAAAGTCATCTAGGAAAGTCCTGAATACATCATTCATCACAGGCATGAAAATTTTCGGAGCATTACAAATCCCAAACGACATAACTAACCACTCAAACAATCCCTATTTGGTTTTAAAGGTAGTTTTCCATGCATCCTGTTTTGCGATTCTTATTTGATGATATCCACTGTGCAATTCCAACTTAGTGAAATAAACAAAATTCTTCAATTGATCAAGTAAATCATCTGTGCAAAGAAGAGGGTATCGATTTTTCACTGTGATTTTATTTAAGGCCCAGTAATTGAAACACATTTTCCATGTGCCATCTTTCTTTGGCACCATCACGATCGGAGAACCACAAGGAGATGAACTGGTCCCGATGACCCCTTGATCCAGTAATCCTTGTACCTACCTCTTGATCTCTATCATCTCCACAACTGACATCCTGTACATGCCCACATTAGGAAGAGGAGAATCCTGCTGAAGATGTATCTCATGTTGGATTTCCCTCTTAGGAGGTAATCCATCTGGTTCCTAAAAAATATCATCATACTTAGAAACGATATCAATTAATTCCTTTTTATGAGATGGATCACACCCTTGGAAAGCGTCGGATTTCCCAACATATTTCTCTCTAATGACCATGCATACATATATCTTATTAGTGTTTATGAGTCTTTTCATTTTCCTTGCACTAACAAGTGTTGTATTTGCCCTCATGTTGTGAGCTCTAACAATGTATTCCACTCCCCCTTTAGTAAGGTGATATTTGTTCTCATGATGAAAGAAGACTTCTTTTCTATCATAAATATAAGGAATTACCAACACTATGCCACATATATCAAGTGGTACAACATCCAAATCCACTTCATCAATCAATTTTGAAGAAATCACAAATTTGATCCTACATTGTTTGCTGACATTAATTTTTTCTTTATCACATACCCAACCAAGAAGATAAGGCTTCGGATGTGGTTTCATTTCAAGACCCATCTTCTTGACAAGTGCTTCATATATTAATTTTACTTGGGAACCCAGATCAAATAATGTATCTATCTTAGTATGTTTAGATACGCCTCTTATATGAAATAACCCATTCCTCTTTCGTTCATCAACAAGAGATTCATCATTGGAAATAGAACTAGAATGAAGAGAATCTTTAACTTGTACTCCAACCACTGTGATATTTCCTTCATCTCCTAAATCGAAACCAAGATCTTGTTGCACCGTAGAAACGTTCTTTGTCTTCTACTTTCCACCAAAATGTTTTGGTTTCCTTTCTGGATGCAGTTTCCAACTGTGTTCTTCATCGTGACCGCTCTTCTTGCAATGAGTGAAAGATGGTTTTTCTCCTTATCTCATCACTATAGAGGTCTTTTTGTCCTTCCTTTTAAACTTCTTAAAAGTCTTTTGTGGGAAATTGGAAGGTTTCTTTGTGGGATATTCTTGAACATGTTTCCCCTTGTTCTCAAGGTGAGTGGCTTGCACACAAACTTCATCAAGACTAGTGTGGTTAAACAAGAGAAAAGTATGACAGATATAACTGTGAAGTGCACCAATATACTCCATTAAAGTTTCATAAGAATCCAGAGAAATGTTTAATGCAAGATATTTCTTCCTAAATTCTTGTGTGAAACTTTGTATAGTTTGTCCTTTACTTTGCCTTATAGTTTTTCATTCCATAATTTCTTTATGTAAATACCCTAATGGATAAAATTGCTTCCTTATCGCTGATTTAAATTCTGACCACGAGGACAGAAGCTTACCACACTTTCTTTTTTCTTGAAGCTTGCTCTCCCACCATACGAGAGCGGTGCCTTCCAACCGAAGAGAATCCAGTTGCACTTTAACTTACTCTTCATCAATATGCTGGAGACGACAATACACTTCAACCTGTCAGATCCAGTTATCTATATTTTTAGGATTAGCATCTCCATTAAACATAGGTAAAGAAAATTTTACATCAAGATTTAATAATGGTTTCTTAAAAGAGGATTTATGGCTAGAATGATGAGAATGATGAGAATGCTCAGAGGAAGAAGAACTAGAACTCAAAGGTGAAGACAGAGGCTCAAGAGGATCTCCTCCATCCCCTTGGTTTACCAAAGCATCATCATTTGCACGTGCTTCCTTTTTCTTCCCTTTTTTATTCATCCTCTTCTCGTAATATCCATACATTCACTCGACCATTTCTGACATGCGATAAAATACCATGTGAAAGTTTTTCTCTTGTTCATCACGCTTGTCCTCTTTTTCCATTTTCTTCCTTCTGGATACATGACCAACTTCAGTATTGAAATAATTAAGAGTCCCTTCACCCTATTTATGCTTGGCCCTAGTAAGCATTCACACCCAACAATTCAAGTCAAATATGACTGCTTTGATACCAACATGATCCACTATCTTTTCATCGCGACTTATAAAGAATTGTATTAAATGAGCATAAATTAAAGTGCACCATTAAAGAAGGGAAAACTCAAAATGAAGAGACATAAGCATCAGATCTGAACACCAAAAATTGATAGCGGAGTTCGTCCCTGGTGGAATACGTCTTCGGGTCTTGCTCTCAAATGGGTAGGCTCTTTCATTAACTCAACAAAAGAATTTGGAAAATACATAAATATACGTCATTCTGAAATCAAGCCATAGAAATAATGCTCAGATCAGAAAAAATAAAACACCATTGAATTCGTGGTGTCGAATTACCCAAAAATAACTATCTCCATGCATTGATCCGACTCTGGCACTACCAGTCCCAAGAAGAATTATGTCTCGGTTTCCATGCCCTCTGCAACCTGTAATGATGACTATACCACCTCGAAATACATTCCCATAGGTATTATGGTCCGTGCTTCTCCCCCATAGCTGGGAAAATTGCACCTTTTAAGTAATAAGCGTGGGAGGATATACCAAGCAGTACACACGACATAGTGGTTGTGGGTGGATTTGTTAAGGCTTGGGCATTGGCGGAGGTTCTGGGGTCGAATCCTACAGAACTCATTTTTGGTATGTTGGTTGTATATATATATTTGCAATATATTTTAACCCCTCTAACTTTAGCAGAGTCGCTATAAGTCCTTCCAACTTGCTTCTAAAGTTGGCATGGTCCGCCAAATTTGGAGAACCCGCCAATTTTTTATTTTTGAATTTCATTCACGGGTTGTTATTAGATGTTTCAGGGGTGCCACGTGTCACCCATTGATTGGGCTACATGGCACCCACTGAGTAGTCCACTTTTTCACTGATGTCAATCCATGTTAATCCTTACATGACACATGGTTCTTCCTGGGTGGTGCCACATGGTGTCGCATGGGGGTGCCACGTGGAATTTTCCTATTGGTCCACATGGACCCCTGAAAATCCCATTGGTGAGTGACACATGGAAGCCTCTAGTTCTACTACATAGCATGCTAATGTTAGCAGTCGTCATGATGAATTCATCCTACCATGTCATTTGCTGACATCAACAGTACGGATGATGATGTGCCCCCCTGTTTACTTGCCCTGTTTGACCACAACTTTGATCACAAATATATTTCAAACCGTAACTTTGTTTGACGAGCCATTTGTGCCATTATAAATATTGCAATGCACTATTCACTATCATTCCAATTTCACTAAGTTTTTGGAACTTTGAATTTTTTCCCTTCCTCTGTCTCCTAGAGCCATTCTGAGCGTTATGAGTTGCCTCTGTGAGTTCTAAGTTATTCTTATCCTTCTATGGATCATTTTTGGATCACACTTGGTCTACATGTTCTTTTCTACCTCACAGGGAGGGAAACATCCCCATTGGAGCCAATGTTAGTGCCCAATATTGAAATTAAAGTTTTAAAGTATGCCCTTTCAGGATGCACTCCTAGCCTGAGGTAAAATCCTTGCGAGGAAGAAGAGCATATAAAGGATACATTTTAAATTATTCTCAAAGTGTTTTATGAGTTCATGTGTGTTTGGATTTCATTGTATTCGATAATTTTAAAAAATGTAAGAACCCACCTAGCTATGGACAACTACTCTGACAACAGGTGCAATTTTTTTTTTTTTTTTTAACTGTGTGGGCACGCGTGTAGGAGGGTGAACAAACACACTGAACTCCACGTCGCCACTCAACAACCAACAAGACGCAACCACGATGTTCATCACAAAAAGACTGAAGGCTCACAAGGAGTAACTGCAACAAGATATGACCATGGGTAGGAGGTGCACAACATAACATTAAGACATACTGGGGTTGCACAGTCAGAACACAGAGGGAAGAATCCATGGTTTTAGAGTTACTATTTCTACACAGGAAAGCAGGGCGTTTAGTCTTATGTCTTCTCGAAAGAAGATTAGATAGGCTCCTGGCCGACTCCTCAGGCAGAAACTAGTAAGCCCCTCAGGTGTGTCGCAAGAGTGGAAACCCTGCCTTTAAAGGGCCCGAGACTCTTGATACGGAACTGGATTCTTGACGCAGAAAAATACACAGACATATATACTAAGGCTTACCAGGAGGTGTCTAGATCACTCCCGACACAAGCAGAGCAACAAGGGATTGATTACAACCAAGTATAATAAGGGTTAAAGAACAACAATCCACATAGGAAGGCATAAGCTAAATACCACCTCGCCAACTACCCGACCATTATTCCTGGCTAAAGGCCAATATCTAGGATCTAAAAGGATGATTACTACCTATCACTGAACCGGTCTAGGTTAATTGTAGTTTTACATCCTGAAGGCGGGTCATACACCAAATTGTCGATTACAACTATAGGTTAGTATTGAGAGCCTTTTAAAGCTAAATAAGTCGATATGTACACCTTAATTAGCAATTAAAAATCGATCAACATGAAGGGTTTAACAACTAGAAGAACATGATACAAGTCATAATAATTTAACAAATATTGGCATTGCAATTTAGACCTTATCTTTAACCTTCAAATTAAACTAATAATAACCTTGCAGCTTAGACATCCTCCCGAACAGTTCAATTAAACAAATATTAACATTGCGAATCACCCATCATCATTGACCTTGCAAATTAAAACAACCTTATTATTGCAAATTAAACGAGTATTACCGAGGCCATAAAACAAATATTAATATTGCGAATCAACCATCATCATTGACCTTGCAAATTAAAACCATTACTAATATTTCCATTTGAACAAGCATTACCATCGCAATTAAGCAAATATTAAAATTGCGGCTTAAAACAATATTAATATTACTATTTAACATGTATTATCATTGCATTCAATTTAAATAATATAACATTGCCGACAACAAGTGTACTCATTGCAAATTAACAAATATTAATTAAAATCATGGCGAATAATTTCGGTGGAGGGTAATTGTGTGGAATTGGTGAAAAATCCAAAATAAATATACCCTTGCAATAAATGACCATGTCGATCCACTAACTAACTCCCAAATAAAAATATAAATACATCCATACCCTAAATGATGTCATCTACATTCGCCCACAAATTCATAATAAAATTAAATAGTACATTGACAATAATTGACTTACATATCCACTAGTATAACGATAAACCATATTTAAAATGACCCTAATTTAACACTAACACTATTTAAGAAAGACATTATAAAATATTAACAAAACCTAAATGCCAGTAATTAAAAACAATGACAGCGTTCAAAAGGAGAATATGTAGATTCACATCAGAGTTATACCAATCGGTGGCAACTGACATTTACTTTTTTTTTCCGGAAGAAATTTTCTCAATTTTATAAGTATTATAAAATCATTTACAATCGCTAGGTAAAAACCATCGCCAATTCCGTCTAAAAACAGATCGGACAGAGTCTTTCAAAGGAAAAAAATCAAAACTGCCGGGTAACAATAGGAAGGCAAATAACAATCAAGGGCATGTACAGGTATCCCAGAACTAAAACCACCGACTCTTCTCCTGCTCTGACAACAACAACAAAGGCAGAGCTAACCGCGCATCAAAGGAGGCAGCCACCATTACCCCACGAAGAAGCAGAAAAGAAAAAGCATCCAGTGCTCCCCGGCTCATCAGTGAGAGACAGCCATCAATACCACACGAACAGGCAGAAACACAAGGCAGCATCCAAGCTCAAAGAACAAAACTCAAGGAAGGGCGAATTTGTCGAAGTGTGAATGTGTCATTCACACTTGTTCATAGAAGTAATAATACATGTAAAAATACAACGAGATACATATAAAAAAAAAATCGAGAAACACAAATTCCCATAAGAATTACATCGAAATCTTTCTCGTGAAATGTCGATTCGTTTTGAGAAACAATCATTGGGTAAGAGCGGTATATTTGTTGGTTTTCAAGGAAAAATTTCAAATGGTATTAGGGTATTTTGGGAGGGAATAGTTAAACGCCGAACCGTGAAGGATATGCTCACCATGGATCTGTGCGCAGCTGCCCAAGGCACGCAGAACTGGAAGAAGGCAACCAATGCGTGGAACCCAGAACCAGTAACGTGTGGTCAGTCCCGGACACGTGTCTAGGGAAATGATAGCAGTGGTTTTCAATAAAAATGCTCACCAAATTTAAAACGCAGACTTGCAGTACCACTGCCCCGACATGGATAATACGCAGCGTGTAATCAATAAAAGGCCCACCAAATTAAAAATGCAGACTGGCAATACCACTGCCCCCAACATTGATGAAAACACAGTACGTATTAAGTCGTTGCCCAGAAAGGAAATCACCACCTAAAATTGCAGATGAAATGCCAGAAACGAGTGCAGACATTTAAAAACGAGAACAGTAGCGCAGACATTTCAAAAAAATGAAAGGCCCAACAAGGAAGTCACCCACCGTGCAAAAACGACAACCCACTTCAAATAAATCGCCCACTGTAGTAAAAATCGGGACCCCACTGTCAAAAATTTACCCACTGTTCCAGAAACGAAAATCCACTGAAAAACAACTCGCCCATTGAAAAAAAAAACCGAAACCCTAATGCAAAAAATTCGCCCACTGTGCCCAAAAACAAAATCCACTGAAACACAATTGCTCACTGTACCAAAAACGAAACCCCACTGAGAGAAATGGGCCTATGGTACAAGGAAACGAAAACCCACTGGGGAAAAATAGCCCACTGTATAAACGAAACCCCATTGTAAGAAAAAAATACGCTCACTGTACAACAGAAACCCACTGAAAGAAGGAACACACGCCCCCCATATAAGATAAAACACCAGCAATAATATACAATTTTCTTTTCTCATCTATTATAACAGAGGTGAAACTTCACTACAAGAATCCTTTAGCTAGCACCCAAGCAGAGATGTATAGAAACAAGTGCCAGAATAAAGATAACCGCTGAAACTATAAATTGGCACAAATACCATTAAACTACAGTTCATAAACACACGCAACAAGACATAAACACCCAGAGATTTACATACCTGTGCCCTTATCGCTTGCAGCAAATGATTCTTGTGCTCCTGCCGCTCCTGCTCTTGCTCGCCAACCGTAGAGGACTCACCGGTACCTCCCAGCCAAACGCTAGGGGTACTCTCCTTCCCCCTTATCCCCCCGAGCCGCAAAGGGGCCACACACAACCCAGACAGTAGCCTAGCTTCCCAGCTCACCTCCAAGGCTGAGCTACCACTCAAGTCAGCTGAGAATCCCCAACTCCTACAAGAAATCAGTCCAGTCTCTAGTCTGGAAGCATAACAATACCAATAGCTCAAAAGTCCCCTTCTTTCCCCCTCTCCCTTTATTTTATCCAGTCTCAAACCCTAAATCCTCTTTCCTTTCGGTTTCCCCCCCTTTTTCGTTTTTTTTTATTTTTTTTATTTTATTTTATTTTATTTTTAAAAAACTCAAAGAGTATGTGCGCTCATTAATAATTTCCTTTCATTTTTACATGCATAACTTTTTATTAATGAAAGAGGCGGTAGGGATTAATAAATTTACGGAAAGAGAATCCATTATTCATTTTCTTTATTCTATAATTTAAAGATTAAGGAATACACGACAATTGTTTATAATATATGTATATATTTTCATTTTTCTATTTACAAGCGTGCATTCATCATTGTAATTTATCATTATCCATCATTTAAATTCACCATTAATATATATATATACATATATATAGGATAATGAGAGATTAAGGTGATGGCGACATGTATATGGGAAAAGTAAATGTATTACATAAAAAGTAATAATGAGGAATTAAGGGGAGGGATGGTGATTTAGTAATGTGAACAGGACATGACAAAGGGAGATGGTTACTGGAAGATTAAGGTGATGGAGGATGGTTTAGTAAAGTAGACATGGATAATGAGAGGGTAATGGTCTTAGTTTTTTTTTTGTGTTTTTTTTTGAAATTTTCTTTATGTTACACTACGAAGGTGATGTCATTCTCCCACCAGTTAGGAATCAATTTTCTTCTTTGCCAAGTTTTAGAACTATTAGATTCTCTTTAACACTTACCCTCATTATCGCCCCAAGAATTTCATGAATACCATCTATTACTTAGGTAGGTTATTTTTATTCCAGGG
>SNQJ01S0050971.1:35354-46592 GCA_010110895.2 Picea sitchensis
ATATATATATATATATATATATATATATATATGAATGTATACATATAAGTATTCATACAAAAAAAATGATAAAACTGTTGTATGCTCATGTTATCATTAAATATGGTTTTACATCTATGAACAACTGGGTATACATATCTATGTGTTGCAAAGGAAATGATAGAAATGGTTATATGTTTTCTATGGGTTATTAATATATATATGCATGTGACTGTATAGGCATATATTTATTCATGTATAAAGAAATTTCCTATTGAACCATTGATTTGAATGTATGTATATTGAATTACAATTTCAAACTGTACAAATGCTCTAAAGAACAGATAGAATTGTATAAAATTCCACATTATATTTACATATTTATTTATGTTTATAACCATAGAAACAATGATTCAATGGTCTACAAATGAATGGTAAAGTAATTGTTAGAGTCAATTGAATCTTGTTCAAAATGGTTTCAAATAACCTGTATATTCAATGGAAATGGTTACAAACACCTGTGTGTCTATTTGAACTGATTCAAATGATTAAAGTAACCATAAGACAAGGACTCCTTTACAAACAGAATCTAGGAAGAATGGCATAAGTGCTTATGCCTAGGTCAGAACTCGAATACCTTTCCCAGCAATATGAATTTCCTTGATTCACTCCCTTTGACTTGTATAAAACTACAAAGGATAAAATGATAGATTTAGTAAACTATGCTAAGTATTTTAATGAAAAACAAATAGTAAACAAGATGAGACAATACTTAGCTTGAGTTGGCATAGAAACAGTTCGCCACTGGCGCTTGTGCGACAATCTGTCCACAACCCAGAGGGGGAGGATTGGATCCAAAATCAGTTGATGGGTACCCTCGTAAAACAAGACAGATCCCCATCATTAATTTATTGTAACTGAAAATAATACTTTTATGCATAGAGTATAAACAATAAGTTACACGGTGTTAAAAAAATAAATAAACACACAACACACAATCATGGAACCCCACAGATTTTACAATACCTGGTACACACGTAAGTTATAAAGTATGTAGTGTTAAAATAAACACACAAAGTATAGTCGTGAAAACCCCACAGAGGGTAAACTTTGCCTTTGCATATCGAGAGCTAAACTATAAAAATCCATACAGTTAGAATAAATCACACAGAACACAGATGTGCATCCCACAAAGGGTAAAACAATGCTCTTATGTATGTACAGAGCGTAGGATTATGATTTATACAATGTTGTATAAGTAAAAGGAATGAAAATAAATTTAAGACGAAAAATCAGCCAGGTTCAGGTATGAAATCTCCATGATGGGTAAGTAACCTTTTTACATAAACAAAGAATTAAATTTCGAATTGCGCACACAACGAAATCACAAATTTCCACAGAGGTAAATCTTTTACAATTCAAAGGGATTTAGACAGAGTACCAGAAATGTTCTACCATACTACTCTGTGTAAACTGCAGTAATTTAGGTTTTTCTATTTAAAAAAATAGAGGGAAATTTATGAACAGAGGGTTCGAGGTTGTGGTGTATACATATAATTACGCTATACGAAAATACAAAATAAATTGAAGGACATAAGTCCGATGTTATGGTATATATGTATATCGATTCTTGCCTATGGAAACACATAAGGTGAAAATCTCCTAATACATATTCTTTTTCAACACCGAATGTAAATTACAGGAAGAGGGATTATTCGTTTCCCTATATCTATTTTCGTATGGATCTTAGAAGTTAATTCACAAGAAATAATATTTATTGTTACTTTGCACATAGAATGCGAGTCACAAAATAACCACAAAAGGATTGATTTCCACACTTTTATGGAGGGTTTATCCTATGTTTATATATATATGTATATATTCACGTAGAGTTAAATCCCGAATTCCACAATGTGGTAATACAGAGCATGAATCCTTTAAACTATACATTTTTCTTACATAGGGTATCCTTTCAAATACACACAGAACGGTAAAATAATTTCTAGGATAAAGTTACGAATTTGTAGGGTTAACTTTATACACAGCGCATAGATTTCAGAATTCCCACAGTTAATAAAAAAAATTACATGCATAAGTGATAATGTTTAACTATGCCACATAGTAGAAGCAAGAAAACGCAAAAGGAGCATTGCAGATTCGAGACACGGTGGAAAAACTGAAATAAACACCCACGAAGGTGAGATACCAAATATTGCTAACCCTCAAAAGTTCCCAAACAAGTTGTATCCACGAAATCTATAGAAAAATGGAGAAAAGAAGTTCGGGCATTACCTTGCACAGAGAGGAACCCGACTGGTGTTTGACTTTCATATGTGTTTACCAGGGCTGAGTCTGTTTTCTGAGTTGTCGACCATACAAAAGAATGGAGCCACAAGGTATGCGTAGAGACCGAAGCACACAGGGTATGCGCAGAGACCAAATCAAACATAGGGAAGAGGATGGTTTTCGTGAAGCCAAAGGGAAACAATGAATGGAGTAACCTCGAATACATTGCAAATGAGGAGTAATGTGTGGCGGGAATGCACGATACTGTATCCATGTGAAGAATCAGATATGGCAAGCCCGCATTGGGTGCAACTGCCTAAGCGTCCATTACAATACAGACTTCTCTTAAATGTAATAGCTAGTGGTAAATGCATTGCAGAGCGATATGACACCCTCCATTAACATGGTTTCCAAAAGTATTCAATGCTGGCATATGTCATGAGTTGGGTAGGGTTATCGCTGTTAGGTATAGGTTTAGACATGGCACCATTGCAGAACCATATTCGTTATGTAGTGTTATATGTCAATGTTTGCGTTGGATTAACAACCCTAGAATAATTCTCATGTAACGTACCACATGTGCGCATAGTAACTATATGAATTACAATGTGGTGGAATGTCATCTTAATTATACGATTTTAGGAATAGTGCTAAAGTGTAATAGTTCATATGACCTACGATATATATATATATATATATATATATATATATATATATAACAGTAAGGATTATATCATATGCTAAATCAAACAATTATATTATATATATATATATATATATTAAGAATCCATTATGATAGGATTATATGGGTAAGAACTCCATATGTAGGATTATATATGGGTAAGTGTTAAGATTATACCTAATGGTTACAAAATTGAATGTGCTAAGATTTATATATATGTTGGATCTTTTGGTAAACCACTTATATATATATATATATATTGATAAGAATAGTATCCATGTTATGATATGGATACTATAGTCGCTAAATGAATACAATAAGCAATTGCATACATTATATTTGATAAAACAAACTTATGAACATATTATAAGCTAGTCTATTGACCATAGTTCTTACGCACTGTAACCCTTTGATAGGATGACTTACTTAGACAAAATATCTATCTTGATCGCAGTCATCTTAATTACAAAGAGGTACATGTTTAAGTCCAATAGCGACGATAATAAAGTTATGCTTGAACAAGTGTTGAAGAGTCAATGAGTTTTAATAATCATTTCATCCAAAGTTGGTCGCTAGTCGTTATATTAGTTGTCAACAAGGGATTCATTAGGTTTGTGGGTTTTGCGAGAAGTGGGTATGATTAATCCATTTCCTCCAACTTTTTCTGCCTTCATGGAGGGGTAATCGTAAATGTGAATATAGCTGCAATATGGACTATGGTAGTTGGGAACGAATCGTTGAATCCACTCAATTCTTCCTTCTTTCACTCAGTTTTCTTTCATTAATGGGAAAGAGCGGAAATTTGCGTCGGGATGATCCAGATGGCCCTGAGATTCTTGATTGTGACCCTAATTGCATGAATGGTTCACTTCCACTGTATGGGAAACATTGTTTTACATGCTGAAGGTTTTTAATCACCAAGTCGCAAGGGATTTTGTTGAGATGTTTTATAAGGAAAATATTAACATTGTAGAGCTCTCTTTTCTAGTTACAGAAAGGTATTGTAGAACCTACAAGATTTCCCTTAGATGAAGAATGTTTGTTTAAGAATAGAACCCTGTTTGGGGTCAATGTTGCATTTTTGTTGAAGCATGAATACATGGATTGTGATTGGAGGAAGAATGCTCAACGGACATGGTTGAAACCATTGTGGAACGATACTCTTAATATCATTCAATTGTTTTTTACATGTGAAGGCATGTATGATCGTGTATCTATGTATCACTTTAATTTTCTCTCTCATTTAGCAGGGAAAATCAGGATGAATATGTCTTACCTTTTATTGAAAAGCCTAAGTAGAATTTCGTCTAAGGTTAGGGCACGTCCAAACACCCCACCCCATTTCATATTTCACAAAGGGATTATTAAAATGATTATTTTAAATCATTTGAAGAAGATGAATCGATCGTAGGAGAATTTTTTGTTCTGGGGGGTTTCAATAAACATGTCGCTGCCAAAACTAAATCTAGGAATGTGAAAAATCAATCCAAGAAACTTAAAAATCAACATAAAGGGGATACTCTTGTTGAAAAATTAGTTGAAATATTTGAATCTTCTATGCGCACCAGTTCTATCTTAACCATAAGTATGAAACAATATTCATTGGAAGGGAAAGCGAAATTTTCTAAGCCTATACTTGTTTTAAAGAAGGTTTACTCAAGGAAGAATATTAGGACAGAAAGAAAAGAACAGGTTAAGAGCACTTCCAAGAAAATCCCTACATTTTCTAGGCATACTAAACAAAGATCTTTTAGTGAGTCAAGAGGAGAAAGTAAAAAGGAAACTGCCAATAGTCACGAAACCCCTGATACTAGAGAAATAAAAAACTTTAGACTTAATTATTAAAGTAACCTGGTGAGATTAATTCTTGCAATTTGAAAGACAACTTCCCCTTTGCATCAATAAAATGTTTGCAATTTATTCTCATATTTGGCACTGTTGTGGCTGACTTGAAATGTTAATTATGTGTCATTTGTCATTTGTAAAGTTATTGGACTCGACTGGACTGGGGACTCATTTTGGTCCTATAGTAAAACTTGACCCGCGATAGATAAAAAACCCATTATTCAACCCAACTATGTCTCAACATATATAAAATACAATATTTACATAACTCGCACCAGGTTTTAATTAAGAAAATGTTTGAAAGAAACATCATTTCGACCTATATTTTGTATTTTATATGGATTTTCTAGAGATATTAAAAACCATAATGCATAATTTACCTCGTCAATTATATATTGTCGGTTTCAAAAATTAAACTAGTTTTTCTTATGGATATATTGAATTCAATTTTCTTAAGCTACTATTGTAAGCTTATACGATGACTGTGAAAGCAATAAAATGTGTGCTACATGTTTGATTCAAAATCTTTTCTAGAATGAGCATAGTCAGGGTATTTGATTTTTGGACATGCTGATATGGATTGAAATAAGAAAAAGCTAAGTCATGAACTAATTAGAGCATATTGTTATTTTATATACAATATCAAATCCCTCAAGATTTCATTTTTCATACATCATTCCTAAATTCCCAAAAGCACATATCATTTTAGCATCCTCTTTCTTCCCTAGTTGTATGAAATGAACATAATTTTCTATGGAAAAGAAGATTGCTTATAGTTTGATATGAACAATTTGATGAGATCATGTATATTTTATTGTTATGGAGGAAAAGAAAGCATTACCAAACGTTTGATCTTCATAAATTTAATGTGGAATCACAAACTTTGTTGGAGAAATATATGTTCAACATTCAAAGAAAGGTTTAAGATGACAAAATATCACTAGTACAAAATGAGACATAAGTGACCAAAACAATGACCTAAATCCACATATAAATGATCACTTTTGATTTGGTGATCCTTGGTGACTAATTTTCGGTCTCTTATCACACAACCAAAAATGTGATCATATTTAGTTTGTTCATTTATAGCTTGTTTTGTGGTCATTAATTGGGTGATATATTTGGTCATTAATTGTGACAATTAATAACCAAATATATGACCAAATAAAAGACCAAATTAATGAAAACAAGATGAGCTATAAAGAACCCGGAAATTAGCCACCAATGATCACCAAATCAAAAGAGGTAATTAATATGTGGATGTTGGTAATTTTGTTGGTCACTTATCTCTCATTTTGTACTAGTGTATGTAACGCCCCTACCACTTTCAAAGAGTTGTAATTGGTATATTTTCTTATTTAATTCATGATTTTGTGGAGATATATATGGATGATTTCACAAATTATGGTAATGAATTTGATGGGGCATTAGAAAATATAGAGAAAACATTGATAAGGTTTAAGGAATTGAATGTTTCCCTCAGCAATGATGTTAACTCATGGCAACGCATTAGGACACCGCATCTCATCTAAAGGCATATAGGTGGATCCAGTGAAAATCAAGGTAATATTAAATTTCCTGACTTTGTCTATACAAAAACATGTACAAAGCTTCTTAGGATATGTTGGTTATTATTGTTTGTTTATTGAAATTTTTTCATGAATTTCTCATCCATTATGTTCCTTGTTGATCAAAGATTCTATGTTTTTATGGACAAAAATATTCCATAATGCACTTGACGAATTGAAAACGAAAGTGTCTGAGGATCCTATTTTAAGAGGACCCGATTGGTCCCTCTCATTTCATATTTCCATGTACACATTAGGCACTACAATTGGAGATATTATAGGTAAACTCAAAGGAAAGGATCCATACACAATATACTACGTAAGTAAGAATTTATCGCTCGCAAAACTAAATTATAGGGTAACAGAAAAATGTTTTCTTGCGAAAATACATGGAAATAATAAATGTTGACATTATATTACAGGATATACAGTAATATTGCATATTGACCATGCTGTCATAAAAGATTTAATGAATAAACCTATCACCAATGGCAAGGTAACTAGGTGGTTATTGTTATTATAAGAATATGATATGACCATCTTGAATAAACCAGGAAAAAATAATGTAATGGTTGATTTTACTTCAAGACTCACATCTAATGAGAATGTGCCACCCATAGAAGATTATTTTCCTGATGATCATCTATTTTTGGTTTCTACTAACTCTCCTTGGTTCACATATATCACTAACTACTCTGTTGTAGGTAGACTATTGTTAATTTTTTACTGTTGTTATTAGGTTAATTCCAAATTACTTGATAATTCAATGCATTTCCAAAAAAAAAATATAAAGAGTATCACTAAAATAAACACAATCACAAGGTACGCATGTGCATGTGCCTCTCTTCTCACAATCACTAAAGACTGAGCATGTGCCTCTCTTCTCCTTCCTCATGCAACTGCAACTGCCTTCAATATACGCGCACTAGATGGGTGAGTGTGAGAGTGTGTAAGTGAGGAACCATCCTCACATATAAATACTAATTGAGGAAGTGCTAGGGTTATGTCTCTTCACTTGGTAGGGACAAATTCTTCTAGAAGTGGTTAAAACCACTTTATAAACACTAGGGTATGAATTTACAAATACTGCCAAATATATATGGTTTGACCAATCCACAAAAGGGGATTTGATCATATACAAGACCCAACATGATCAATATACAAAATGGGATTTCATATATAAGATAATAACTCAAATATAATTAGAATATTCTTCGAAGTTATAATATTTCAACACTCCCCCTTAAAGAGAAGGGTATTATACTAGCATCACCCAATACAACATCATGAAGATAAGGAGAGGGAAGTATCATCATCAACATATGGAACAATGATTGGCACATCTATAAATCATTGGAATTTTTTCTCATCAGCAATATCATCATTGTTTATAGCATGGAGCTGAAGTAACATCATCATCATTATCAACATGAAGATGAAACATCAACATCAACAACAACAACAACAACAACAACATGAAGTTGGAACAACATCATCAACAAAACAAAGTTGAAACAACAACATAATCAACATGTGGCAACATAATGAGGCAGGTGTATCAACAAAACGATTTGTGGTACTCTGACAAAACTTCCTTACCGAACCATTAGGATCATCCTAGAAATCATAATATTCCTTAGGATATAAAATCCTAACAAGATACCACATGGTACTCTGACAGACTGTCCTTACCGAACCTTTAATATATTCCCATGAATCATACGATTCCATAAGATATAAAATCCTAACGAAACTACCACTATTGACCACATCTAGGATATACATGCATAGGTACTCTGAAATATTTTCCTTACCAAACCTTAGTGATCTTCCCAGGGATGATCAATCCCCTAGGATATAAAATCCTAACTGAGCTACCCACTGTTGGTCAGGATATCATAGTATCCTCAACATCACTCCCCCTTTCTAGGGTTGTCCTTTCTAACTACACCAAGGTTGTCTCAGAAGTACTCAAACTTCACATGGGATAGATTCTTGGTCAACACATATGAAACCTTCTCATCTGTGCCAACATATTGGAGCTTCCCAACTCCCCTCTGCACCATATCATGAATGTAGTGATTCTGTATCTCTATGTTCTTCGAATTATCATGGAACATTGGGTTCTCCTTCATATTTATACAACTCTAGTTATCACATAGAATCACGGTGGCTTCCATATCCAAATCGAACATACCTGTCAACAACTTTCAAAGCCATATGGATTCATAACTAGAAGAACATGATTTAATGTAACCTAATTCTACCGTGATGAGAGAAATAACGTATTACTTCTTTATTTTCCATGAATTCATGGTTGACCCCAAATTGAAACAACATCCTAAAGTGCTCTTTATGTATAAAGCACTTCTAGCCCAATCTGAATCAGTATAAGTATACAGTTTGAAATCATGATCTCCAGTAAAACAAAGACCATAATCCAATGTACCATTAAGGTATCTCATCACATGCTTTGCAACTACAGGGTTAAAACACCTGGGCTCCACCAGATACTGACTCAAGGTGTTCACAACAAAGCATATATGTGGCCTCGTATTCATAAGATACGTTAATTATCCAATAATATGTCTATATAGAGTAGCATCAACCAACTCTAATGAAGTATCAACCAAGTGCTTCAAATTTGTTTCCATGGCTTTACATTCCAACATGTCAAATCTATTTAGTATTACAATTGTATACTTCCCTTGGTTAAGGAAGATATTCTCTAGACTCTGTCGAACTTCAAGACCTAATAAATAATGCATTGGGCCTAGGTATTTCATCTCAAATTCTACAATGAGATTATTCTTGCAATTTGTGATGAGCGTTTCTTCTTCTGCCAAGAATAAATCATCCACATATAGTAGAAAGATAACCGACTCATCATTCATAACCTTGAAGTAAAGGTTCAGATAAAATTTACTTTTGGTAAATCCCAAGCTCGTTAAGAAACTTTCAATTCTACCATACCAAGCTCTTAGAGCTTGTTTCAACCTATACAAACATTTCTTCAACCTGCAAACATGAGTCTTCATGTCCCGTACTTATAACCAAATTTTCAAATCACATTGTACCAACCTGGTACACTTTATCAACTACAACCCAATATGTATAATCATGTGTTGGTTCTATGTGCTTTCTTCATGAGAGCATGTTCTCTACTCTCTCTGCAACTGTTCCTCTCAAATCGGGACTTTGCAACTGCTATTTCTGAAGTTGAGAATGAATGATCTATTCTCACCGTAGTTGTTGAACTCTGAGAGTAGATCGTCTATTCTATCATGGAAACAACTTCATCTATGAGTGGATCAATAATTGATATTGAAGGTATCTTTTCCTATTTCATGGAGGTAACTCAATCTCAAATACATGGACTCCTCCCAATGAATCTCATACTATATTAGAATCATGATTGTTCTAGTTGTCTTCACAAATAATGGAACTATTTCTTTGATTACTGGAGAAAGTGTCTCTTCATAGTATTATCCCTCTTGCTGGGAGAATCCTCTAGACACAACTCAGGCTTTGTACATATTTATACTATTATCTGCAACATGATTGATCTATTAGATCAATCTTGGAAGTCACCACTGAATTCCTTTCTAGTATCAAGGAAAAATCCATATCCCAATCCTTTTCACTGTCTTCCTTCTCTGTCATTGAAACAAGGGAATATTCATAGGATATTTCATGTCTCCTAGAGGTCTTTGAAGCTACGATCTAGTATTCTCAACTCATGGAATATGTCTTCCAGTCTTGGAAGATGCCTCCTTTTCCCATCTGATCCTCTATGAGATTAGGATCATTATGAGTCTTGATTTCTTTCGAGTCTACAAAGACTTCATAGTCTCTAAAGGATATACTTGGTGTTGAGTACCAAGTATTAATATGAAAAGTTGAGTCACACTTCAAACAAATTCTACTTCTTTTCAAGGTGACGTCATTATTTACTAAGTCTACTGTGATTTCTATTATAATATTCAATCATCTTTGGAGCCTTCTTCTCCTTACAATCAATCTCCATATGAGATACTTTGTATCTCAAAAGTATCTTCTTCTTCATCTTCTTTGGTACATGGATTTATATGGTCATGTATACAACTTGGATAGTCTACTCCATGTCTCATCTAATATGTTTCCTCCTACCACCATCACTATAAATCCCTCAGGGTTATCACCTACGACCTTCCCGAAACAAGAAAAACAAGGGCGAAACAACAGACAAGAATAATACTCTTTATAATAATATTAAAAAAATATCAAGAGAAATCATCACTGTAGCTCCTTTAGAGATATCATTTTTGACCTTTCTGAAACAAGGGTCAAAAGTAAGAAATACAATAATAATAAATGATAGCAACACTCTTCTAGTCTTGTGATCAATCGTTCCTCCATGGTAACTTGGAACCAAAACAAGAAGTTTCTCTTAGAGGAGATTTTCTTTATATCTGTTAAGTGATTACAATAAGCATTTATCTCAATAATGTTCACATGATACAAAGTATAAAAAAATTTAAATATTTTTATCTCAAATATAATGTTTACTTGTAATGAGGTAGTTATCAAACTTGACATGTGAAAATTTGAATCTTATCAACTTAATCATTCAAACTTGGAACCCAGAGTCTTGTCCTAAAGAATGAGTGTTGTTTCTTTTATTCATTTTCTCCTTCACTCAAGATGATATGTATTCTCTTCAACCCATCCTTTGTACTGAGATAATATGATTTCTTGACATAAATCTAAGTTAGAGAATAAATTCTATAATCTCAACTTTAATCAATATAATACATTGACTTTAATTTTGAACAATGGTTAGTATGATGGTCATAAATTCAACATACAACCTATATGTTCATAAGATCAAAATAATGT
>SNQJ01S0050971.1:46602-72227 GCA_010110895.2 Picea sitchensis
CATCGTGGATCCTCTCGAACTAGGTAATCGTTAACCTACAGTTCGAGCCACGGCGGGAGTGCTAGTAGGCGGTGGCAAGGCTGTTGTCCACCCCTCTCCCTCAACCTCTCTGGAATCGTGTGTGGCCCCTTTACTCCATATTTGAGTCTGGTCGACAAGGTATCGTCAGCCTGCATCATCAACAATCATGTCAGAAATGTCAACATCAAATCATCAAATCAAATGAAACATCACACTAAATATATCAACCCAAAAGCACACTCCCTGAATCAGTCCGGAGTCCAAGGGGGTTCTACCAATGCCTCTGCATCCTCAGGGTCAAAAACCCTGCACACTCAATAAAACTGAGTCAATAGCACCTGTCTACATCAAATAGTAACACATCATGCCGTATGTCAATCGCATCATAATCAAGTAATAATGGTCTAACATCATAAAAGTCCAGATCACTTGCGAGCGAGTGTCCTCAAATAATAAGTTTTCTCCGTGCGCCAGAGTAGGATGTTACAGCTACATCCTTAGGGATAGGCCATTCCATAATGGATTTTATCTTATTTGGATCAACTACAATACCCTCTTTTGATATCACATGTCCTAGCTACTGTATCCTTATTTAGTAGAAGTCACACTTATCAAACTTCACATACAACTTGTGTTTCCTTAAGATCTACAATACTATTTTTAGATGTTCTTCATGTTTTTCTTGCATTTTCGAGTAAACTAAAATATCATCGATAAACACCAACACAAATTTATCCAGATATTGACTAAATATACTATTCATCAAACACATAAAAGGTTTTGGTGCATGAGTAAGGCCAAACAAAATTATGACAAACTCATAGTGTCTTTACCGTGTTCTAAATGTTGTTTTATTTATATATTTGTCTTTTATTCTAAATTGGTGATAACCAGAACTTATATCTAACTTAGAGAAGATTCTTGCTCCTCCAACTTGGTCAAACAGGTCGTTAATTCTGGGTAAGGGATACTTATTCTTGATCGTCATATTACTTATTTGTCGATAGTCAATGCATAGTCTCAAAGTCCCACCTTTGTTTTTAACGAAGAGAACCGGTGCTCCCCAAGGTGAGGCACTTGGCTCGATTTATTGTTTATCTAACAATTCTTGCAGCTGAATTTTTAGTTTTTTTAATTAAGGTAGACTCATTCTATAAGGTGCCTTAGATATCGGGGCAGATCCAAGTAGTAGATCAATAGAGAAATCTTTCTCTCTTCTTGGAGGTAGTTCTGGTATTTTGTCCACAAATACATCTCTAAACCCATGTAGGACTGAAAAGTCCTCTAAACTAGGTTTGTTTTCATTTTCTAATAGATTAGTTACCTGAACAGCATAAAATTTGCAACCTTTTTTCATACATTTCTTAAATTGCATGGATGATATCTTCCTAGCCGAAACTGGTTTTTTGATCCCTTGTATTGTCCTAACTCTATTTTTTTTGTCTCTATAAATAAGTGACTTTTTGTAACAGTTTTAAAATTACTTTGTAAGCACTATGGGTGTTGGAATGATAGTCCTTCTTTTGGAAACTTTTTTCCATATTCCAGAAAGGGGCTGGTTGGAAGCCTTTCTTTTGTTGATTTATTCTGTCATGTTTCTTGTCCTTCCATTCTTTGGGAATTTTAGACCTCTGTTTGTACTGATCATAGCACATCTAAGCCTTTCTAAACACTTCATTCAAAGTCTTGGGATTTTCAAATTCAATTATGTCTTTGCACGACTGTGGTAGACAACTTAAGAATTGTTGTATCTTTCCTTTGTCTTCCTTGATGTATGGTACAAATCTCAATAGTTCTAGAAATTTATTTATTAGATCATCCATGGTCATCTGTTTGAGTCGTAGCTCGTAGAATTCCTTATTAATTCTTTCATAATAGTTTTCTGATAAATATTACTTCTTGAATTATTTTTTAAAATCTGACCATTCCATTTGTTTCTCTTTTAATCCCTTAGCCAATTTTAGGTCTTGCCACCAGATACTTTCTTTTCCCTTCAAGTTGTAAATGGTCATTCTGACTTTCATATTACTAGAGTAATTTTAAATATGGAAGTATTTCTTTATATCTAGTAGCCATGCTTCAGCCTCTTCACCTTTCCTTGATTCTCCATCAAAGATGAACAGTTTTATTTTCTTGAATTCACCTTCCAATTGATCTACTTGTTTTATTTTTTTCTTGTAGTTGTTTTGTTTCCTTCCATGTGTGTGTCTTCGGAAGAACTGTTCTCATTTTTTGTTTCATGGCCATAGTTTTTAGAGGACCTTTTGCTGAATTATTCCTCTTTGTCATTGTCCGTTGGTCTCTTCTTTGTTACTATACTGCATAGTAGAATTTCATTTATTTCTAACTGGTCTTCTTGTGCCTTTTTCATCTTTTCTTTATCTTCTTTAAACACTTGTAATTCCATGATGAGGTTCTTCATCATTTCCAAAACCTGGGTGGTTGAAATTCCTTCATTTTTATTCCCTAGTTCTTTAGGAATTCGTTGATATGGATTCTCTTCATGTCTGATTTCTTCTTCATTCTGTGCTGACATTATCACAACAAACCAACAATTTTTTTGTTTGTAACACTAAACATATTTGTTAGTTTTTCTTCAACAGAAATTAAAAACTTAAATTAATTTTTCCTTGCCCTGAGGTCCAAGTGTTGTAACCTTCAGATCTAATACTATATGTAATGAACCCCAAATTTCCCAAATAATGTTTTTTTTTGTTAGGGGACATTAAATTTCCTTGATTATTCAACATTGATTGCGACACAGAGATAGTCCATTAATTACATCTTTATTCTTTTACTGTATGCACAACAGAGTTACCCTCGTTATTGGATTAAAACATACACTTATCTGTATTGAAGAAAATTGTGACCCGGATTGTCATAGCCCTTACAGTACCCACCATGTCTATGTCAAGACATATTATATCGCGTAATAGACTAACACATAGACTATCCAAAACAATAACACTATCCATAACAATAGATAGCATTTATCATATAGGCTAACATATGGATACCATAACAATAACATTGGCCCTAAAAATATATATAGTATATCATATAGACTACTATATGGATATCATAACAATAAAATTACCCATAACAATATATACATATATATATATATATATATATATATATCGTATACATATAGACTATTAAGTGGATACCCTAACAATGACACTATCCCTAATAATTATCTCATTTATCATATAACTATCCACCACAAAACATTTCTTTATCATAGTGTGTTGAAAAGTTTCTATACATAACATATTGCAGAGAACATATACCATAACAAACTTGTTATTAAACCTACCTAACTCGTAACATAACTCAACAATAAAGTGGTTTGAAGATTGTTTTAATGGTGGATGACAGGCTAGGTCAGTAGGAATTTACTCCTGGCCTGGCCCATTAATGGGGAGGCATGTTTCGTACCTTCTAGACTCGACACTTACGTGAAACTTCCCAACGTTGGCTCACCACCTCCCTCGAATTCACATGGTAGTGACATGGGGCGTACCAACAACCATTACTCCTCTTGTGGGGACTTCAAGGTAACTTGTGTTTTCATTATTTCCCCTTAGCCTGTAACACACACTATCTCTGCATTGATAAATGATCGGGTTTTTTGTAGGGCTCGGCTCTATTGAGCGATGGCCACTATGTTGAACACGACCAGAGGTTTTTCAAAAGGCTTGACTTTGTGTGCGATCGAGGGAGATACAACACCCATCTATGGTTCTTATGTGCACAAGGTAAGTGAGAAGTTATGTTTCTTACATTCTTTGTATCCCATGAATGAAATATCTGTTTCGGTGCAATGTAAAAATGTAAGAGAGGTTCCATGGACAAAATTATCATTTTTTTGTTTCTTTGTTTGTTTGAGGATTTACCATGTATTACAGTCGTGCCTCCATAATGATTTTTACCCCAATTCTCGTGTGTTTATGGTCCCTTGTAAGTTAAATGAGACACCTTGATACTTAGCACTCGGTTTGAGGTTCCATCCCAGACAAACCGTGGCCTGAAACGCTATTAACATTAAACCCTCTGATTTCCTTTCGTGTTTTCTTGTATTAACCATTTTTTGACGGGAGAAATTGACCACTCGTCAACTGGAGGAGTGAATCCGGTCTGGGGTTTTCTATTTAACCCAAGTCGTTTGGATTAATCCACTCCGACGGGTTTAACGTCTCTGGCCAATATAAGTCCTAAGAAAATAAAAAACAAAACTAAGGAAGATAAAATAACTTAATGAATAACACTTTCTAAAAACTATATACATATCTAATATATATTTACAGTTTACTAAATAATGTTTATAACATAAATCTACTTATTGTATGTATAATATATACAAATGACTTTATTTCTAATATATGTATAACATTTACAAAATGAAAATTTTAATCTAAATCTGCGAAAATCGAATATGGATTGATTTATTAAACAACAACAAAGCTATCATTCAATCTTTTTGGTTTATTTTTTTTTATAATGTTTATAAACAAGAAATGAAATAACAAACTGTCTAATTGAAAACAGAGATAAGAAATAGTAGAATGTGTTTAGACCACAGGAAATTTTTGTATTAATTAAACTAATGAAATAAAACTAACAAACTGACATGTAATTGCATCCCATATTTGTCCTATGTATAGCATCCAATCTCGTTGTTCATTGAGGCAAACTTGCAACAGGTCCTACAAATGCTTCTCGTAAACGTGAAGCAATAATGATTGAATATGAATGATAGAACACAAAAGAGATATACTAACAGCAATCTTATAATTTCACAAGTGGCCACATTGAGATAAATCCTGCTATGAAAACTTGTGTATAAATATTCAATGAATGATGAAGATAAATCACTTAATCCCAAGTTTAAACAAAATGATTGTTGTATATTAAATCTGGAATGTAAAACATGGATAATATATATTTTTTATCATACCAATCTGTAATAAACCACGATAGCTAAAGCAGTCATAATCTAATTACAAATTGAGACAATCATAACTTGAAAAAAAATACGATATGGAGAAGCTAAAGCTGTGCAAATATCATATTCTATTCAAGTCTGTAAATAAGAAATCCATAGTTTTTGCCCCAGGAAGAGATGATCTCAAGTTTACAAAACAACATACTTATATAGGTTACAGGAACAAAACGTTTCTTGTTGATAACATCCAATCTGTTCCAAAAAATGTGGGGGATGCAACCTCCCAGATTCTACTTGATACCAAAAACTAACAGCCTATTCTATTTAAAAACATAAAGATAGTATGCTGAGAGATGCCAATAGTGCTTCAAATCTCCTTAGAAATCATAGGTTTCTGAAAACAAATAAGAATAAAAGATTTCAGATGTATTTTCAGTTATCAAAACAAGTAATTCGAATTTTTCTAACGAGCTACAGAATCTCACGATTCTGTAGCTAATTATAATTATAACTAGAATCACATTTTATTCAATCAATCAAAACCAACTAAAAAGTAATATGTGAAAACAAATCGTGTATCCTAATTTGAAAAACACAGAATCATACTAAACTTATTTTAAAAAAATCATACCTCAAATTAAGGGATTCGAACTAATCAAGCAATCTTTGAATTTACTATTGCAGTCGTTGCTTCCACGTTCTTAAAAACAATAGACCCTGTGGTTTTTTGGCGTTTGTCTTTGGTTTGAGCTATGGATTGGAGACTGCTATTCTCCTTCGTTAGTGAATTCACTTGGTCTTCCAAGAATTTGAGCCAAGATTGATGTAAACGCACGTCTTTGTAATACCTATCAATCCATGATCGACATTCATTACAGTGCGACTGTATAGACTGTGTATCGGCACTGATAGTGTTAACAGGTGGGGAATCTTCCATTGGACCTGTAGGTTCATTACTGAGTTTTATTCCAGGTAAATCAGGATTGTCCTTTAGACACGGTGGTAAGTTGGTGACATAATCGTAAGGTCTGTCAGGACAAAGTCCATATGAGTATGGATACTCTTCAGCCAAGAACCTTTCAATTTCCGAATCAGAATCCTCACTTACCACAATTGTGTTTTGGTCTGCACAGGGCTTGGGTTTATTTTGAGCACATTATGAAACCCAACGAGTGGCCTTTTTATTCTTATAATTGACATCGGCGTTGCCTTTACACTTTTTCCTTGTGGATTTTTTAACAGTCTTAACACAACCCTTAGGATATGAATCCGGTTGAGTGTCGGGTTGGGTAGAATCAAGATACGTTGAGGGTTCCCAATTAGAGATGGGATCACAGGGCAAGAGTGAAGGAGGAGAGATGGTAGGTTTAACAAGGGTTTCTGTGATGACAGGTTTGTCAACCTGTCCCAACTCACTACTACCAAAACCATTTCGTAACAGAAACGCATCCCAACAATCATTGTTTAATTTCAACTGATGTATAATGATAATCTTGATTAAACAATGGTGGAAAAAACTAGAATCGGACTTTTTCCTCTTAAACCGCTTCCCCATCTTGTATAGACTTTGAAGGAGGAAATAGGGCATGTTCAAGGGGAAATCGATAAAAATCATAAGCAATCACAAGTGATACAAGAAAACCAATCCATATCTCCCCTCACAGGTAACGAACTGTTTCACAATAGCTAACAGATCATGCCATCTAAGTTTTAAAGCTGAGACATGCATACCTCGGTCGCAACTGGTAATTCTCCTTGAGGTGAACAACAATGACCAGGGGACCTCTTCAACCTTTGAGTTTTTGAACCATTTTTTCCCCACAGCTGGTAAACTGATAGCTTGTCTTATAAAATCTTCATTTACCTCAAGATGGACGTCTCCTATTTTTTCTCTGCAACCATTGAATGTCAACGTGAATTCTTGATCAACTCTTAGATTAAAACCCTCAAACTTTTCAATAAACACACGCCAGTCGTTCCTTTCTAAGTCATCTCTAGCATTGTCAAATGATAACAAGGTCTAGATTCCATTGGGCTCAATCCTCACCACAGGAACCATGGCTAACAAAAAGTAGCCAACACAGGAATCATAGGTAGGGTTTGATAGAAAAAACATAGAGCCACAACCCCGAGTTTCCTCAATGCAATGCAAAGACAACTCGAAATGGTAGGCATGAGCGTTAATTACCATGCATGTGAAAGAGGTCATGTAGATCGAGGCCATGCAGAGCTATAATACCACGTTGTACTTAAAATGACACCTTGGCATATTGGTATGCATAAGGATCAGAACAATAGAAAACAATAGTATGCATATCCATGACTTGATCACAAAGATTAATGTATCAAATTGACATCAAACCATTAAAAAAATTTATGAATCAACACCCCATTGATATTAATCTAACACTAAAAGAGTGGGGGTTTTATACTTATGTTACCAAGGAATGACTAGAGTCTAGGACCAAAGAGTTATAAACTAGGAAAATCATCAAGTTAATAGCGAAAGACGACAATTTGACAATAGACCATATGAACAGTTATCCTTTGATCAAAAATCAAAATCAAGTGTGAATTCCAACTGTGAGTTTTCATGCTTACAGTCATGAAAAAAATAATCGAAAGGCAGGTATGTAGAAAGAGACAAGTGACAAGTGTCATTTAGAGAGAAAGGTCGTAATGACTAATGAGAATTTAAAGACCCTGTGTAGGCAGCTTGTAAAAATAGATATTATAGTATTGTTGCCAACAATGGCGACACACTGGTAGAAGAAGTTATCTCTACCAAATGAACGAGTTCAGATTAGGATAATCAGAAAAAAAAATTGAATCGAAAACAACCCCAAAAAAGATGTATAAACATCATTATCAATTATAAGCATTCCAGTTTTAGATTATTGTTATTTTTAAGAGATGAAAACTGACAACAATCTTAACAGAAGAGAGTCACGATATTAAAGTTAAAAACTTCAATACTGTTGACAGAGCTGCTATTGCCAGTAGGTGTCCATAGCCTCGGCAGGGATGTCATTTAACCCACTCTAATATATGTATCCTACCAAGAAGTTCCAGATCAGAACGAAGGACATTTAAGGTCAAAAGAATCCATATTTGAGAATTTTCATATTCCTGACATTGCTTCGCTACCAGCGGGCCTATTCAGTACCCTCGTGAAGTTATATTGGCGTCATGCATGCATTTACCCACTGTCAGCAGACCTGTTTAGTATCCCGACGAGTTTACAAGCACTTCCCACAGCTCTCTGAAGGTTTATTTAGTTTTAAATATTTTTAAATAGAGCGGGGTGATGTTGAAAATCCTGGTTTTTGGACACATCAATAGATTACAAATCTTGAAGAATTTTCTTAGTTGTCCTTCATTAAGATCTAGAAATAGTCTGTTAATAAAACCAACTTATGAGGGCAGGGAGACATCTCTGAGTTGTTCTCTTAAGGAACAGGGACAGCGTAAGAAGAATATTTATGGATGATCATGAGTAACTTTAGTTACAGATTGAAATCAAGAAATGATTTTAAAACAACAAGTTTTCTTTAACATGGCTGCAGACTTCAGAAAAATATCATAATTGATGCTTAAACAACCTTCAGTAGTCATTTTTAGAGGGGAAATTTTTCTGTTCTCTTTGTCTGAACTAGCCCATGGTGCAGGCATGTGTGTCTCAAAAATAAAAACTGGTAAGCATAAGGGAAACATCAAAACAAACCAGCAAGGAAAAACAAACAGCAAGCAAAACAAAAATATTTACACAGTGTACATGGGAGTGTCATCAGGTGAAGTATCATTTTAGAGCTTGGCCATTCATCGGATAGGTGTCTGGTTGTCCCTCTAAATTCTGTAATCGGAAGGAACTGGGACCCAATTTCTCAGCAATTAAGAATGGTCCTAGCCACAAGTTCTGAAACTTTGTATGCTCTCCTTTTCCCTCATGCAGTTTGTCCCATTTTAGGACAAGGTCACCTATCTCAAAAATTTTGTCAGAGGCAGAATTGGAATCAAACCAGTTTTTAACAATGAGTTGATGTTTATCCAATTTCCGTTTCACTTGAGCTCTCAGTTCTTCTAATTTTAACAAAGCGTTAATTCGATTCTCCAAAGGGGGACAGTCCTCTTCTTGTACTTTCTGAGATAGATGCAGAGAGGGAAGGAGGACATGTGGTGGAAGAATCACCTCTCTGTTGTAAACGAGAAAGAAAGGTGAGTTACCCACAACATTTTTAGGAGTTACTCTATCAGCCCAGATTGCGTTTAACAGTGCGTTATGCCAATTTTTATGGTTTTTAGAGACCGTTCTCTTGATAATTTTGATCAAATTTTTATTAGTCGATTTTGCCAAACCATTGCCTTGGGGGTGATAGCTGGTAGAATACTTTAATTTAATTCCCTTTTCTAGAGAGAAATCACTCATCTCAAGAGACGAAAAATAAGAAGCATTATCAAATACCAGGCATTCAGGGATACCGAAACGAGTAATAATATGTGAATTCAAGAAAGATATTACTTGGCTGGTATTTACAGCTTTTAATGGGGCAGCCTCGGACCACCTAGTGAAGTAATCTGTGGTTTTTATGATATACTTATGTTGCTGTGAGGATGGAAGATTGATCGGGCCTATAATATCTAGACCCCACTGCTGAAAAGGGGAGTCTATTGAAACTGGTTACAGAGGGAAGGCTAGTTTCTGTATCCGTCCAGATGTTTTTTGACAAATTACACACTTGCGACACAAAGCATGAGCGTCTTTAAAAAGGGTAGGCCACTAATAGCCTTCTCTTAATACCTTATGGGCAGTGGTGTCTCCACCAAAGTTCCCACTAGCTTCTCCTGCGTGCAATTCCAATAGACCTTTTCTACTTCATCTTTCTCAAGACAGTGCATTAGTACTCCATCAAAATTTTGACGAAACAGAATACCATTAATCAGCTGAAAAGAAGCAGATTTTAATCTTAATGCGCTTCTTTTTGTGGGATCCAAGTGATGGGGAGTTGATCCATGTTCAAGACAAAATTTAATATCATCATACCAGGGACGAACAGGGTTTTGTGCACAGCAGATTTGATTTTGTTAGAGTTGTCATGTAGCTGAATCAGCGACTAACTTGCATAACCCTTGGCCTCTTACTATTTGTGCTGGGGTGATTTCTATGTCATACTCTCGTAAGGATGTGACCCAGTTTGCCCTTTTTTCACCTAGTTCTTTCTGTACTAACAGATTTCTGACAGTCAGGTAAGGGACAATGATTTTCGTCCTAGATTTCAAAAGATAAGATCGGAAGTGTTTTATTGCTTTAAAAATAGCATAGGCTTGTTGATATACTGCTGGGTAATTAATTTATGCCCCTTTGAAGGATGAGCTCATAAAGGCAATTGGGACTTCATTGTTTTCAACATTCTTTTGAGTTAGGACGGCGGCGTATGAACAGTCAGAAGCAAACGTGTAGAGGGTGAAGTCTTGCGAAAAGTCGGGGCTCATTAGAGAAGGAGCATCTATTATGGCCTTTTTTATTGAATTAAAAGCCTGGCTTTCTAAAGGTCCCCAATGGTATTGTATTTCCTTTTTTATTAGGTTTTGTAATGGTCTCACCATTTCTGAAAAGCTGGGGACGAATCTCCTAACAAAGTTTATCTGAACTAAGAAAGATTGCATGGACTTTTTTTACGAGGGAGGGGGCAATTTCAAAATGACCTGAGTTCTTTCAGGGTTGATAATCATTCCTTCGCTTGATACAATGAATCCTAGGAGTTTACCTTGTTCTACTGTGAAAATAGATTTTTTAGGATTCAAATAAATGTCGTACTTACGACATCGCTGTAGAACGGATCTTAAATGAGCTAGATGATTTTCTTTGTTTTTCAAGAAGACAGTAATGTCGTCCAGGTAAAATACGACATATTGATTGATTAAGCCTTGGAAAGAGATGTCCATCACTCTCTAAAAAGTGGCACTGACATTTATGAGTCCAAAGGGCATCGTCCTATAAGCGTAGGTTCCCCATGGAGTGTTGAAGGTGGTTTTGAGTTGGTCTGGAGGGGACATCAAGACTTGGTTATACCCTGAAAAACTATCCAACAAGGATAATATTTCAAAACCAGATACCTGTTGAAGGATCTGTTCCATGGGAGGGATAGGGTAGTTGTCTTTATCAGACACTCGATTAAGATTTCAGAAATTGACACATAGTCATATTTCACCACTCTTCTTTCGGACAGGGACAAGATTAGAGACAAATTGTGTGTGCCTAAATGGGAAGATTATCTTAGCATTCAGGAGTTTGTTTAATTCCTTCTTGACAGTTGGTTCGAGTTTTGGGTGCATTTTCCTTAACTTTTGTTGAAAATGTTGGGTTTGGGGTTTCATAGGAATAACGTGGTGTATGATGTTAGGATCAAAGGTTTTTAGGTCATCGTACGTCCAAGCAAAAGCATCTTTGAATTCCTTAAATAATTTAATAAACGCTGCTTTTTCTTGCTCAGAACACCCCACCCCTAAATTAATGGACTGTGGGTTGTCTTTAGTTCCCATATTTACTTTTTCATGCGTCAAAGAGGAACTATTCGTTTTACAATCCACTAATTTTTGGAACTTGTCGTGAAGATCATAAAAATTTTCTAATCTAACTACAAATTTCGGGATAGAATTTACCATGTCTAACGAAGATTCTGGAGATCTTGGATCTGGTATTACCATAAAGTCACAAATATTTTCGTCATGAGTACCTTCATCGATCACTGTGCCATGGAAATTTTCTTCCATATGCAGAAAACTTATAATCTTTTGATCGTCATCGAAGACTCTCCAATTCGTGATGTTGTCTAGGACGGACGGTCTGAACAACAGTTCGACGGAGAATGCATTCAGAGATAAGCCTTCTGCAGGGAAAAGTTTTGAAGCTACATTAGCTAACAAATCATCTTCTGAATTATTCAATCTAGGAATAGAATTTATGTTAAATGCGGAAAACTTATTCATCAAATTCCATACCTCATTTTGGTAGCTTTTAAGGTGCGGAGATAAACAGTGGATAGAATTTTTTACCTGTCTAACTACAATTTTCGAGTCACCCACGACAGTTACATTTTGAACGTTCATATATAATGATTTTCTGAGGCCTTGCAATAGTGCCTCATATTCTGCTGTGTTGATTGTACATTCAAATTCTAACCTACAAGCAATCAAGGTCTTATTACCTGCTGGATCGATGATCACACAGCCTGCACCAACTCCTTCCTTGGATTTGGACCCATCAAAGTAAAGAGACCATATTTGATTGTTGTTGGTTGCATGTGACCACTGGGCAGAAGCTTCTGGCTGTGTATATGTCAAAATTTCAGACTGTTGTTCCGGGTTAGTGATAGTGGAAGTTTCGGCCGTGAAATTACTGAAAAAGGTATCCATCCCCTGTATTTCTGGCGAATCGGGATAAGGAGTGAATGGTTCATTGGGATCATTTAAATCAGTGACCGTGAACTTTAGATAGCGTTCACGATTTACCTTGATTCTGTTGGGCTTTCCATTCTCGGGTAGCCACAAGTGAGACCAATCCATCGCAAAATAGCCATGTAGCTGTTCTGACCAGTCTCTGCATAAAAACAAACCATAAACTTTTGGGATATCTACAACAATAATATCAATCACTTGATGAACTTTAGGGTTAGACAACAATCTTATAAGCACATTTCTCAATTCGCCTATAACTTTAACACTAGTTCGATCAAGCTGGATAATCTTCAAGGTGGATGGTTGAACTTCAGAATTAATATTTTGACAAACAGACCAAGGCATTATGTTAGATGACGCTCCTAAATCTACCATGTAGTTATGCACATTCCTATTGAAAATTTCAAAAGTTAACAAAAATGGAGGGACATTTCTGAGAGTACTAAGAGTGGAAGCTTGTTGCTTTTTACTTGCGGCTTATAAAACTGATTTATCTACATTTGTTACATTATTTACAGGAAGGTCTCTTTTCTCATGAGGATCAGAAGGAGTTTTGGTGGAGGCCTTCTGAGGAACTTTGGGGTTGTTCTGAACACCTTTGTTACTGCTTGGATTGCCATTTTTGTTGTTCTCTGTAATATTTTGTAGCATTTTTTGCAGAAGAAAAGGGAATTTTAATAATTCATAAACAGAAATGTTAGCCCTAAGCTTTTTTAGATCTTCAACCAAATCATAATCTAAGCTTGGGTTTACTGAATTTTGTTTAGTATCAGTTGATTTAGACTATTTTGGAGGCAAAGTTGTAGTGATTTCAGAAGAAGGCTTGTTTGTTGTCTTACTCCTAGTATTGTAAGGATGCACTGTTTCGAAGTTAGCTTGAAAAATACTATCCGAAAAATGTCCAAAAATGTTCGAAGAGGATTCATATTCTTCTATTGTCTGTTGTTCAGCTACTTCTTCAGGGATCTCGGGAGGCATCAAGTTATCCTGTGCTTCTAAAATCGTTTGAATAGCGAATTGCAGGCTTTCTAGATTTAGGCCTTCAGTATTTGAATTAGGTCAGTTGGTGGGAAAAGGCTTCCTAAAAGGGGTTTTGTAAGGTCCTTTGCTCGAAGAAGCTTCTTCATCCATCCTTTTCAAATATATAACTTGATCGGACAGTTTTTGAACGACTTTCTGTAAGTTTTCTAAATTTGAGCTTTCAGGTTGAGATTTGTTTTGGGAAGGCCTAGGGAGGATTTTGATTTTCTTTTTGGAAGATGAACTAGTCTTTGTGTCATTGCTAGTAGTGTCTTTTAAGCTGAGGAGGTCTTTCTCAATCTAACTGGCCTCTTCGAAGGCTTCTAACAACTTGGATTTCTTGGATCTTTTTACCCAAATGGCTATGCTTTGATGTAAGGCTTTTGTATAATATGCTATAATCAGATTCTCGGCAGGCATTGAATCTGTAGGGATTCGGTTCTTTAGTGTCAAGAACCTTTGATTAAAGTCTTTGATATTTTCTTTGGGATTCATTCTTAAACTATAAAGTGCCATGACTAGAACTTTAGGATACTTGTCATCTCTGAACTTCTCAAGAAAATAGGATTCAAACTTCTCCCATGACATGATGGTGTGGGGCTATTGGGAAAAGTACTAGGTAGAGGAATTGCCCTCAAAGGTGTAGGGAAACAATCTACAGACTATGTCTTCGTGCTCGACACTACGGAGTCTAATGGCTAACATAAAAATTTTGATGTGATCTTCGGTGATCTGTTTGGAGTCTTAGTCAAATTTAGGGAGCCATTTCTCCAGGTGTTTTGGTAAGGGACGTTGAGGCCCAGGTATGGCCACTGCATCTTGGTTGAGCCAGGGTCTGGCGGGATTATTTTGGTTGGCCATATGTGTGGGTGCTATCGAATGCTGGGGTGAGGAACTGCCTTCGTCAAAGGATTCTTCTCCATAAGAAGAAGGAGATGAATGAGGTGGTGATGGTGGTATACCAGATCCTCCTACTGTAGGAGTGAGGATTGGATCTGTAGGGTTTAAAGTAAGGTCAGTGCCTCCAAGTTGTTCTCTGATATCAGAGAAGTCTAATGGTTGTTCCAAAGTTCAGTTTGGTTGTCTTAGATGGGTGAAGGCATTGTTCGTTCTTATGAGAGATTAGCGAACAATCTCTTGTATGTCACCACCCATAGGATTCGGAGTTACCGGTTCAATTGTGATCCGTAGATCGTCGTTTGATGTGGTTGTTGTTTGAGGGACAATGTTGTCGTCTGAATGACTTCTAGTCACTATGGGTGAGTGGGTAGGTGGTGGAGGAGTCTTACGACCACCTCATGCCATTAATAATTTGCAGGCCCTCCTTCTACCGCCATTTGTTGATGGGTGAAATTGATCGCCCGTCAACTAGAGGAGTGAATCCAATCCGGGGTTGTCTATTTAACCCAAGTCATTTGGATTAATCCACTCCGACGGGTTTAGCGGCTCCGTTGGCCGATCTAAGTCCTAAGAAAATGAAAAACAAAACTAAGGAAGATAAAATAACTTAATGAATAACACTTGCTGAAAACTATATATAGATCTAATATATATTTACAATTTACTAAATAAGGTTTATAGCATAAATCTACTTATTGTATGTATAATATATACAAATGAATTTATTTCTAATATATGCATAACATTTACAGAACGCAAAGTTTAATCTAAATATGCGAAAATCGAATATGGATTGATTTATTAAACAACAACAAAGCTATCATTCAATCTTTTTGGTTTATTTTTTTTTATAATGTTTATAAACAAGAAATGAAATAACAAACTATCTAATTGAAAACAGAGATAAGAAACAGTAGAATGTGTTTAGACCGTAGGAAATTTTTGTATTAATTAAACTAATGAAATAAAACTAACAAACAGACCTGTAATTGCATCCCATATTTGTCCTATGTATAGCATCCAATCTCGTTGTTCGTTGAGGCAAACCTGCAATAGGTCCTACAAATGCTTCTCATAAACGTGAAGCAGTAGTGATTGAATACGAATGATAGAACATAAAAGAGATATAGTAACAGCAATCTTATAATTTCACAAGTGGCCACATTGAGATAAATCATGTTGTGAAAACTTGTGTATAAATATTCAACGAATGATGAAGATAAATCACTTAATCCCAAGTTTAAACAAAATGATTGTTGTATATTAAATCTGGAATGTAAAACATGCATAATAAAATCCTGCTGTAAAAACTTGTGCATGAATGTTCAACGAATATTTGAAGATAAATCACTTAACCAAAGTTTAAACAAAATGATTGTTGTATATTAAATCTGGAATGTAAAACATGCATAATATATATATATATATATATATATATATATATATATATATATATATATTATCATACCAATCAGAATAAACCATGATAGCTAAAGCAGTCATAATCTAATTACAAATTGAAACAATCATAACTTGAAAAAAAATACGATATGGAGAAGCTAAAGTTGTACAAATATTAGATTCTATTCAAGTCTGTAAATCAGAAATCCATAGTTTTTGCCCCAGGCAGAGATGATCTCAATTTTACAAAACAACATACTTATATAGGTTACAGGAACAAAATGTTTCCTATTGATAACATCCAATCTGTTCCAAAAAATGTGGGGGATGCAACCTCCTATATTCTACTTGATACCAAAAACTAACATCCTATTATATTTAAAAACATAAAGATAGTATGTTGAGAGATGCCAACAGTGCTTCAAATCTCCTTAGAAATCATAGGTTCCTGAAAAAATATAAGAATAAAATATTTCATATGTATTTTCAGTTATCAAAACAAGTAATTCGAATTTTTCTAACTACCTACAGAATCTCACGATTCTGTAGCTAATTATAATTATAACTAGAATCACATTTTATTCAATCAATCAAAACCAACTAAAAAGTAATATGTGAAAACAAATCGTGTATCCTAATTTGAAAAAGACATAATCATACTAAACTTATTTTTAAAAAATCATACCTCAAATTAAGGGATTCAAACTAATCAAGCAATCTTTGAATTTACTATTGCAGTCGTTGCTTCCACGTTCTTAAAAACAACAGACCCTGTGGTTTTTTGGCGTTTGTATTTGTTTTGAGCTATGGATTGGAGTGTGTTATTCTCCTTCGTTAGTGAATTCACTTGGTCTTCCAAGGATTTAAGCCGAGACTGAAGTAAAGGCACGTCTTTGTAATACCTATCGATCCAGGATCGACATTCATTATAGTGCGGGTGTATAGACTGTGTATCAGCACTGATAGTGCTAATAGGTGGGGAATATTCCATTGGACCTGTAGGTTCATTACTGAGTTTGATTCCAGGCAAATCAAGATTGTCCTTTAGATAGGGTGGTAAGTTGTTGACATAATCGTAGGGTCTGTCAGGACAAAGTCCATATGAGTATGGATACTCTTTGGCCAAGAACCTTTCAATTTCTGAATCGGAATCCTCACTTACCACAATTGCATTTTGGTCTGCACAGGGCTTGGGTTTATTTCGAGCACATCGTGAAACCCAACGAGCGGCCTTTTTATTCTTATAATTGACATTGACGTTGCCTTTACACTTTTTCCTTGTGGATTTTTTAACAGTCTTAATACAACCCTTAGGATACGAATTTGGTTGAGTGTTGGGATGGGTAGAATCAAGATAGGTCGAGGGTTCCAAATTAGAGATGGGATCATAGGGAAAGAGCGAAGGAGGAGAGATGGTAGGTTTAACAAGGGTTTCTGTGATGACAGGTTTGTCAACCTGTCCCAACTCACTACTACCAAAACCATTTCATAACATAAACGCATCCCAACAATCATTGTTTAATTTCAACTGATGTATAATGATAATCTTTATTAAACAATGGTGGAACAAACTAGAATCGGACTTCTGCCTCTTAAACCGCTTCGCCATCTTGTATAGACTTCGAAGGAAGAAATAGGGCATGTTCAAGGGGGAATCGATAAAACTCATAATCAATCACAAGTGATACAAGAAAACCAACCCATATCTCCCCTCACGGGTAAGGAACTGTTTCACAATAGCTAATAGATCATGCCATCTAGGTTTTAAAGCTGAGACAGGCATACCTCGGTCGCAGCTGGTAATTCTCCTTGAGGTGAACAAAAATGACCAGGGAACCTCTTCAACCTTTGAGTTTTTGAACCATTTTTTCCCCACAGCTGGTAAACTGGTAGCTTGGATTATAAAATATTCATTTACCTCAAGTTGGATGTCTCCTACTTTTTCTCTACAACCATCGAATGTCAATGCGAATTCTTGAGAAACTCTTAGATTAAAACCCTCGAACTTTTCAATAAACACACGCCAGTTGTTCCTTTCTAAGTCATCTCTAGCATTGTCAAATGATAACAAGGTCTGGATGCCATTGGGCTCAATCCTCACCACAAGATCCATGGCTAACAAAAACTAACCAACACAGAAATCGGAGGTAGGTTTTGATAGAAAAAACACAGAGCCATAGCCCCGAGTTTCCTCAATGCAATGCAAAGACAACTCGAAATGGTATGCAGAAGCGTTAATTACCATGCATGTGAAAGAGGTCATGTAGATCGAGGCCATGAAGAGCTATAATACCACGATGTACTTAAAATGACACCTTGGCATATTGGTACGCATAAGGATCAGAACAGTAGAAAACAATAGTATGCATATCCACGACTTGATCACAAAGATTAATGTATCAAATAGACATCAAACCATTAAAAAAAATTATGAATCAACACCCCATTGATATTAATCTAACACTAAAAGAGTGGGGGTTTTATACTTATGTTACCAAGGCATGAATAGAGTCTAGGACCAAAAAGTTATAAACTAGGAAAATCATCAAGTTCATAGCGAAAGACGACAATTCAACAATAGACCATATGAACAGTTATCCTTTGATCAAAAATAGAAATCAAGTGTGAATTCTAGCTGTGATTTTTCATGCTTACAGTCATGAAAACAAAACTCGAAAGGCAGGTATGTAGAAAGCGACAAGTGACAAGTGTCATTTAGTGAGAAAGGTCGTAATGACTAATGAGAATTTAAAGACCCTGTGTAGGTAGATTGTAAAAATAGAGATTATATTATTGCTTCCAACACCATTGTAATATTGTTAACCTTACCATATGGGATTCGTCCAAGATCCCAATACTTTCTACGCAGGTTGGTGTTAATAAGACTTGTCTATTGTTGAAAAACTCCATAGGAAAGTTTCGTAATTACCTTCTATATATATATATTAACCCTCTGTGGGAAATTCAGCAAATTACATTCGGGGTATATATGTAACAATATTGATATTCTATGGGAAGTTCTGTAATTTATACTCTGTGTAAATATATAGAAAATTAACACTCTGGTACATTTCATAATTTTCACTATGTATATATATGACAATAATTAACCCTCTGTGGGAGTTCGTAAATTTCATTATGTGTATATATACATAGGAATAGGATATATGGAAATATCAACCCTTTGTGGGAAATTCGTAAATTACATTCTCCATATTATATAGAAATAATATATATGGAAAAATTAACCCTCTATGGGAAATTCATAAATTAAATTTGATTTATTATATAACAATAATATATATGACAAAATTAACCCTCTATGGGAAATTCGTAAATTACATCATGTGTAAATACAAGGCAATTTAGTAGAACCTTATTCGTTCGAAACAATACACTGTTTGTATTCTTTGGATTTCAATAAATTACCTTTGCTGGAAGAGTCGTGGATTATTGATCTCTCATCTGTTAGACTTAAATTGTTTACTAAAGGGTTTTCCTATGTCGACCACTCATAGGGTTTGAACCACGTTTGTTAAGTGGCTAACCCTATGTTTGATCTTGTATTTTTCCATCATGTCTTTGATGAGCCTTGAAGTGAATTGTGTTCCTCCATCAATAAATATCTCCCTAGGTATCCCATATCTAGTGAATATTTATTCACTAATAAATCCCACTACTTCTTATTTTTTCATGGTAGAGAGTGCTTTAGCTTCCATCCATTTTGTGACATAATCTGTACATACCAAGATGTAGGTTTTATTATGGGAATAAGGATTGGTCGGCCCTACAAATTTCAAGGCCCATTTATCAAAGGGTTCCAATACCAACTGAGGTTGTAACGACATATTGTATGATTGCACCAGTCTTCCAATGTGTTGGAAGATATCACACATTTTTACATATTCCTCGAAATTTTTTAATGTAGTGGGCCAATAGTATCCTTGGTGAAGTACCTTGTGCCCCATCCTCTTGTCTGCAAATTTTCCTCCACATGGGATGTCATGGCAGGATTTCAAGATCTCATGGATCTCATCTTCTTGCACACATTTTCTCATAATGAAATCCAATCCTATGTGGAAGAGGAAATTGTTGATCCATGAGAATATCCAACTTTGTTTGATGATCATATATCTCTCTTTTGGAGATGAATGATGTGGTAGTTATTGAAATATTGTAACTTTGAAGAATATTCTAATTATATTTTAGTTATTATCTTATAGATCAAATCCCATTTTGCGAATTGATCATGTCGGGTCTTGTATAAGATCAAATCCCATTTTGTGGATTGGTCAAACCATATTTATATGGTGATATTTGTAAATTCGTCCCCTAGTGTTTATAAAGTGGTTTTAACCAATTCTAGAAGAAGTCATCCCTACCAAGTGAAGAGACATAACCCTAGAGCCTCCTCAACTAGTATTTATATGTGAGGATGGTGCCTCACTTACACACTCTCACACTCACTCATATAGTGTGCATATATTGAAGGAAGTTGTAGTTGGAGGAGGATGGAGAAGAGAGGTGCATGCTCAGTCTTATTTTATTCTTGGTATTTTGGTTTTATTCTTGGCATTGTATTGGCAATCTGTTATTGAGGAAGTTTTGTTGGGTTCTCTCCCCCATGAGGGTTTCCCAGGATAAAATGTTGTGTACCTTGTGATTGTGTTTCTTTTAGTGATTTGTTTTATGTTGTTGTTTTGGATATGCATTGAATGATCAAGTAATTTGGAATTAACCTAATAACAACAATAAAAATTTAACATGGTATCATAGCTTGACTAAATAGAGAATATTTCACTAGGTATCTAAAAATGTCACTATTGTTGTACAAGGAAATTAGGTATTTTTACTAAAGAATAGTTTTTGACCAAAAACTATCTTGGGAAGTGTACCTTTCCCTAGCACATCGTTCTGGAGCTTGAGCAAAATTTTCCAGTGGTCATATTATCTGAAAAGTCAAACCCTATTTTTGGTTGTACTAGAAAACCAGGAAACCAAAACCAGTACGAGAAGTACTAGTCTAGAATTGTGTAGGTCAAGTTTCAAGGGGTAAAACTTGGGATTTTTTGAAACAGACATCTCTAGCAAAATTGCCTCATCCCAGTACATCTAGTCTCTCGATCGGAATTCAAAAATTTGAAGTTTGAGAAATTAGGGTTTCCTCATAAAACCCTAAGTTGCAAGTGCATTACCAGTTCCTTCGTGTGAGTTTCTTTGCACCAATTGTAGTACTAGGTGCAATGAAATTTTTTTGTGAAGTGTTGGGGATGGTTTTTATTTTCCTAGTGCACCTTACCCTAGCAAATCTCTATCTACCTTTAAATTACAAGTTGCAACACCTTTGAAGTTTTTAAAGGTTTATTATTTATTACCGTTGTTGTCAGATGGTTCCACTACCTAACGATACTGTCAGAGGTATGTACTTACGTATGTTTAAACTATTAGTTTTAAAGGGTATTTTTAGGAGAAAGAATCTTTATCTAAATAAAAATCATAGATCCATAAGGATCTTAGATCCAACACATTTAGAGTAATAATGCACCCCAGGTTTGATTATTTTGATATTCATCTATTTGTTATGACATTATTTTGATCTTATGAACATATAGGTTGTATGTTGAATTTATGACCATCATACTAACCATTGTTCAAAATTAAAGTCAATGTATTATATTGATTAAAGTTGAGATTATAGAATTTATTCTCTAACTTAGATTTATGTCAAGAAATCATATTATCTCAGTACAAAGGATGGGTTGAAGAGAATACATATCATCTTGAGTGAAGGAGAAAATGAATAAAAGAAACAACACTCATTCTTTAGGACAAGACTCTGGGTTCCAAGTTTGAATGATTAAGTTGATAAGATTCAAATTTTCACATGTCAAGTTTGATAACTACCTCATTACAAGTAAACATTATATTTGAGATAAAAATATTTAAATTTTTTTATACTTTGTATCATGTGAACATTATTGAGATAAATGCTTATTGTAATCACTTAACAGATATAAAGAAAATCTCCTCTAAGAGAAACTTCTTGTTTTGGTTCCAAGTTACCATGGAGGAACGATTGATCACAAGACTAGAAGAGTGTTGCTATCATTTATTATTATTGTATTTCTTACTTTTGACCCTTGTTTCAGAAAGGTCAAAAATGATATCTCTAAAGGAGCTACAGTGATGATTTCTCTTGATATTTTTTTAATATTATTATAAAGAGTATTATTCTTGTCTGTTGTTTCGCCCTTGTTTTTCTTGTTTCGGGAAGGTCGTAGGTGATAACCCTGAGGGATTTATAGTGATGGTGGTAGGAGGAAACATATTAGATGAGACATGGAGTAGACTATCCAAGTTGTATACATGACCATATAAATCCATGTACCAAAGAAGATGAAGAAGAAGATACTTTTGAGATACAAAGTATCTCATATGGAGATTGATTGTAAGGAGAAGAAGGCTCCAAAGATGATTGAATATTATAATAGAAATCACAGTAGACTTAGTAAATAATGACGTCACCTTGAAAAGAAGTAGAATTTGTTTGAAGTGTGACTCAACTTTTCATATTAATACTTGGTACTCAACACCAAGTATATCCTTTAGAGACTATGAAGTCTTTGTAGACTCGAAAGAAATCAAGACTCATAATGATCCTAATCTCATAGAGGATCAGATGGGAAAAGGAGGCATCTTCCAAGACTGGAAGACATATTCCATGAGTTGAGAATACTAGATCGTAGCTTCAAAGACCTCTAGGAGACATGAAATATCCTATGAATATTCCCTTGTTTCAATGACAGAGAAGGAAGACAGTGAAAAGGATTGGGATATGGATTTTTCCTTGATACTAGAAAGGAATTCAGTGGTGACTTCCAAGATTGATCTAATAGATCAATCATGTTGCAGATAATAGTATAAATATGTACAAAGCCTGAGTTGTGTCTAGAGGATTCTCCCAGCAAGAGGGATAATACTATGAAGAGACACTTTCTCCAGTAATCAAAGAAATAGTTCCATTATTTGTGAAGACAACTAGAACAATCATGATTCTAATATAGTATGAGATTCATTGGGAGGAGTCCATGTATTTGAGATTGAGTTACCTCCATGAAATAGGAAAAGATACCTTCAATATCAATTATTGATCCACTCATAGATGAAGTTGTTTCCATGATAGAATAGACGATCTACTCTCAGAGTTCAACAACTACGGTGAGAATAGATCATTCATTCTCAACTTCAGAAATAGCAGTTGCAAAGTCCCGATTTGAGAGGAACAGTTGCAGAGAGAGTAGAGAACATGCTCTCATGAAGAAAGCACATAGAACCAACACATGATTATACATATTGGGTTGTAGTTGATAAAGTGTACCAGGTTGGTACAATGTGATTTGAAAATTTGGTTATAAGTACGGGACATGAAGACTCATGTTTGCAGGTTGAAGAAATGTTTGTATAGGTTGAAACAAGCTCTAAGAGCTTGGTATGGTAGAATTGAAAGTTTCTTAACGAGCTTGGGATTTACCAAAAGTAAATTTTATCTGAACCTTTACTTCAAGGTTATGAATGATGAGTCGGTTATCTTTCTACTATATGTGGATGATTTATTCTTGGCAGAAGAAGAAACGCTCATCACAAATTGCAAGAATAATCTCATTGTAGAATTTGAGATGAAATACCTAGGCCCAATGCATTATTTATTAGGTCTTGAAGTTCGACAGAGTCTAGAGAATATCTTCCTTAACCAAGGGAAGTATACAATTGTAATACTAAATAGATTTGACATGTTGGAATGTAAAGCCATGGAAACAAATTTGAAGCACTTGGTTGATACTTCATTAGAGTTGGTTGATGCTACTCTATATAGACATATTATTGGATAATTAACGTATCTTATGAATACGAGGCCACATATATGCTTTGTTGTGAACACCTTGAGTCAGTATCTGGTGGAGCCCAGGTGTTTTAACCCTGTAGTTGCAAAGCATGTGATGAGATACCTTAATGGTACATTGGATTATGGTCTTTGTTTTACTGGAGATCATGATTTCAAACTGTATACTTATACTGATTCAGATTGGGCTAGAAGTGCTTTATACATAAAGAGCACTTTAGGATGTTGTTTCAATTTGGGGTCAACCATGAATTCATGGAAAATAAAGAAGTAATACGTTATTTCTCTCATCACGGTAGAATTAGGTTACATTAAATCATGTTCTTCTAGTTATGAATCCATATGGCTTTGAAAGTTGTTGACAGGTATGTTCGATTTGGATATGGAAGCCACCGTGATTCTATGTGATAACTAGAGTTGTATAAATATGAAGGAGAACCCAATGTTCCATGATAATTCGAAGAACATAGAGATACAGAATCACTACATTCATGATATGGTGCAGAGGGGAGTTGGGAAGCTCCAATATGTTGGCACAGATGAGAAGGTTTCATATGTGTTGACCAAGAATCTATCCCATGTGAAGTTTGAGTACTTCTGAGACAACCTTGGTGTAGTTAGAAAGGACAACCCTAGAAAGGGGGAGTGATGTTGAGGATACTATGATATCCTGACCAACAGTGGGTAGCTCAGTTAGGATTTTATATCCTAGGGGATTGATCATCCCTGGGAAGATCACTAAGGTTTGGTAAGGAAAATATTTCAGAGTACCTATGCATGTATATCCTAGATGTGGTCAATAGTGGTAGTTTCGTTAGGATTTTATATCTTATGGAATCGTATGATTCATGGGAATATATTAAAGGTTCGGTAAGGACAGTCTGTCAGAGTACCATGTGGTATCTTGTTAGGATTTTATATCCTAAGGAATATTATGATTTCTAGGATGATCCTAATGGTTCGGTAAGGAAGTTTTGTCAGAGTACCACAAATCGTTTTGTTGATACACCTGCCTCATTATGTTGCCACATGTTGATTATGTTGTTGTTTCAACTTTGTTTTGTTGATGATGTTGTTCCAACTTCATGTTGTTGTTGTTGTTGTTGTTGTTGATGTTGATGTTTCATCTTCATGTTGATAATGATGATGATGTTACTTCAGCTCCATGCTATAAACAATGATGATATTGCTGATGAGAAAAAATTCCAATGATTTATAGATGTGCCAATCATTGTTCCATATGTTGATGATGATACTTCCCTCTCCTTATCTTCATGATGTTGTATTGGGTGATGCTAGTATAATACCCTTCTCTTTAAGGGGGAGTGTTGAAATATTATAACTTCGAAGAATATTCTAATTATATTTGAGTTATTATCTTATATATGAAATCCCATTTTGTATATTGATCATGTTGGGTCTTGTATATGATCAAATCCCCTTTTGTGGATTGGTCAAACCATATATATTTGGCAGTATTTGTAAATTCATACCCTAGTGTTTATAAAGTGGTTTTAACCACTTCTAGAAGAATTTGTCCCTACCAAGTGAAGAGACATAACCCTAGCACTTCCTCAATTAGTATTTATATGTGAGGATGGTTCCTCACTTACACACTCTCACACTCACCCATCTAGTGCGCGTATATTGAAGGCAGTTGCAGTTGCATGAGGAAGGAGAAGAGAGGCACATGCTCAGTCTTTAGTGATTGTGAGAAGAGAGGCACATGCACATGCGTACCTTGTGATTGTGTTTATTTTAGTGATACTCTTTATATTTTTTTTTTGGAAATGCATTGAATTATCAAGTAATTTGGAATTAACCTAATAACAACAGTAAAAAATTAACAATAGTCTACCTACAACAGAGTAGTTAGTGATATATGTGAACCAAGGAGAGTTAGTAGAAACCAAAAATAGATGATCATCAGGAAAATAATCTTCTATGGGTGGCACATTCTCATTAGATGTGAGTCTTGAA
>SNQJ01S0050972.1:23725-40218 GCA_010110895.2 Picea sitchensis
GAGGGCATAATCCACACGTAGTCTTTCCATATAAACATACAACTACTAGTACTGATCGAGATAACATACAGACATTCTTATAATGAAGTCATTCACGATTTCACAACTTATGAGCATAAATGTCAGCATACATATATTTCAATATGTCAAAGGAAAAACACTTATCATAAAGTAACACCAGGGGTTATGCAACTACTGAGAGGGGTACTCATTTCCACCCAACCGTAGGCTCAGTGACTCCAAGCGGATTTACCACTAGCCATCCCTGAGCTGAGACCACGATGCTGTGAGACTGCGTCTCTGTTTTCTAGTGACCAGAAGCGAAGGTTACTCCCCTTCCTCTCTGCTATCACTCACTCTGCATATTTCCAGAGTTCTCTTCCTCCCCTCGCGTCTTCCCCCAATCGCTTCTTCCCCACGCCTTATCCTCTTGCGAGGTTGCGTGTGGTGCGATTTCCCTTGTGCTGGTCAGGCCTGACGGCTCTATGGATGGGCGGTTCACCTCCCCATCCCTCATTAATTCCTGAGGAGCCATCTACCTACCAGCCTGCGAGACATTTAATCCGGGGCCAACGAGCCACTTTTGGTTCTCCGGACCAGTGAAGTCCAAATACAGTATTGATTCTCGGTGGAATTTAATGCCACCTTTCCATGTGCCTTCCACCGCCATCATGGTCTCTTTTTCAACACATCCCCTCTCAGCAGTCCTGAAATATAAATTCAAAATATTATTCACATCCATCAACCTTTTCCACAAGGTCCATTCACATCACATATTCACATTTCTGAGTTTGCCATAGTTCTTGGCCAATCCAGTTATTTTTACAAACTGGGGGAAACAGGGTGTTACATCTCTTCTCTGCTTCCTTTCTTTGTGCTACTATTTTGGCTTCCAGACATTGCTTTTATTCCAACTGATTTTTGTATGTTTCTTCAATCCTTCTTGCTTCTTCTGTTTGGACTTTTAGGTTCGTAATCATCTATTGGACTTCATTAGGGATTTGAAAACCTTCCTTTAGCTTGATCAATTCTTCTCTAAGAGAATTGTTTTCCTCTCTTTCTTTCTTTATTTCATCTAACACACTGCTTAATTCTGCTTCAAGATCTACTATGCCTTCCTCACAATCTTGTTCTTTGAATCTATCTGATATGATGAGCATCTTTCTTCTTGTTCGACTTTAGCATCTTCTTTATTCTGATTTGTATGCTTTGGCTCTATGATAAGATGAGATACCTTAGAGTAGATATTATATAGCTTATGCCAAAGTTCTTTGGCTAATGAAAATTGTCCCACTTTATCCTTTACTGAATCTGGTAATCCTTCCTAGATAAAATCCATTGCTATTTTGTTGTTTCTCTTAAGTTCCTTGTTGGTTGTAGCCTTCAGTTTCTTTGAACCGGTGTATCTTGTAACAACTGATTTCCAAACATCATACCCCTGTTCCTATAAAAACACTTTCATTTTTATGCTCCACATTTCATATCTCTGACCATTATGACTATTAAACTGTGGTACCCCAAATATAGCGTACTCCATGATCTTCCTTCCAGTGGTTATACTATTTTCTTGAAGGAACCAACTCTAATGCCAATTGTTGGAATACTAATAGGGGGGTGAATCAATATGAGCACTTTACCACTTTCAATCACAATGTAAACTTCAACTCACTTTTACCACTTTTAACCACAATATATAAACTTCAACTTTATCAATAGTAATGTATCATCTATGATTGCATTCAATATATCAAGAGCATATAATCATAAGAAACATCACATCAAATACACAGTACACCATAATTCACGTGGAAACCCATAGGAATAAAACCACATAATTCTTTATTATATATTGTCAGGAATACATTCATTGGAAGCACAAACTTCCCACTTCTCTAGCTACAATTGGAAGGAGGCTACGACCCCCTATTTATAGGCTCCAACTTGAAGGAAGATACAACTCCATGAATTCTCTGGATCCAACCAGAAGGAGGCTATGACCCCCTGATTCTCAGGCTCCAACCTGAAAGAAGCTCCAACTTCTTGTGTTTTCTGACACCAATCGGAAGGAGGCTACAACCCCCTTTCCTTGCCCCATCCTGCCACCCCAAAATACAAGTGTAGAACAAACTATAACTACCACTATCACCAATACATCAACCAACCTGTCACTGTCACTGTGTCATCAACCAACCTATCACTGTCACTGTCACATCAACCTGTACCACTGCTACTGTCTCATCAACCTGAAACTGATTATCAACCAATCATCCAACCTGTCATAGTCCCTGTCACTATCTCTGTCATTGATATACCATCATCAACCAACAGTAACCAGATCCACTCACATGGATACCAAAACCATTACCAAACCATGTACATCAATCTGTACCATAACATGTACATCAACCTGTACCATACCATGTACATCAACCATGTATCAAACCTGTACCAGACCATGCGTTAACCATGTACCATACAAAGTACATCAACCTGTCCCATTAATACCAAGATATGCATCCAAGATATACCTCAAACTATGTGCTTCAAGCATGTACCAACATCCATAAACCATGTACCATGAGATGTGCCTTAAGCATATACCATATCACTCATGATATGTCCCAATCATGTCATACACCATCTATATAAGATACAAACAATTAAGTGCCTCAACAAAGTACCAAGGAATGTGCCTCATACATATGACAATACAAAGATGTGCCTCTAATAATGAACCATAACATGTACCAAGTACCAATAATATGTGTCAAGCATGTCTCAATATCACCTCAACCATACACAACCATGTACCATGTACCACAAGGGTTCCAAGACATGCCTTAAGCATGTGCCATACCATCCATGAAACATGTCTCAAAAAAACACATGTAAAATATACCTTTACTCATGAAGAGGATCAAGTGCATATAATCTCAGACCAACAAACCTTCCTCAACTTCAGAATCAACAAGATGACACCTTCTTCAAGATTTTTCAAAAGCATCCGCTACTTGCTCCACTATAACCCGTGGATGTCTGCTACTTTATCCATTGTGACCCGTGGATGTTTTCTACTTTCTCCACCATGACTCGTGGATATCCGCTACTTTCTCAACGGTGAACTGTGAATGTTTGCTAGTTCTCCACTATGATCCGCGAATGTCTTCTACTTTCTCCACTATGACTTGTGGATAACCTCAGAAAGCTAATTTGATCACTTCACACTTTTTCCTTCAGTTTCCTTTGTTGCCTCAGACTTCACTATCTCAGATATGCTACGAAATATTTCCCAAAAATATCACTTGAAAGATAGATAATCATTGAAATTGTGTGTGTACTTATGAAGGACTTCTTGTGGTGTATTTATACTTTTTCAAGCCAACTTATTTCCTTACTTTAGGGATTTCTTGTTACAACCACTTTACCCTTCGACTAAGAGTTGTAACTATTTAGGGGCTTCATAACCATTCTTTGGGGCTTCCAACTTCACAAGGCCATAACTCCTCAACCATGAGTAACCATGTGGCGTACCACCTATCAACGGAAAGGGAATGACAAGTAGTATCCATCTATGAATGTATTACCTGCATTTACACCGTCATTCATGTCCTTATTCCTATATCAACTTCAGGTTCCATAACCACACCTCTGGGGCTTCTTGTAGTCTTCTTCAAATGCACCCATCACACATGTTGACATCAACCAGTCTTGTTGACATCAATGAAAACTAACTTACCATCAATCTTGATCACAACTTTAGGGTATCTCGAATGCTCCAAGGGTTGAAATCAATGACAACCAACTATCCAACACTACTTTTGAAGAGGGATGGCATGTTAGGGTCCTACCCTAACCTCCCTGCTTTATGCTACTTAGGAGATATTTAATTGTTGTATGTAGTTATCATATTTGAGTAAGGCCCATTGGGTAGTAGTGGATAATTATTTAATGTAAAAGGGTCCACTTTATAAGGCCTACTAGCTAGTTGGTACCCATTAGTGATGGGACTACAAGTAGTTAGGATTTTTTATATTGAAAAGTTATTCAAAGAGATAGGAGACTATGGAATGTTTACCTTGTGTTTTTGTATTTGGAGCTCTACTTGGTGAAAGGTTTCCCCACCTTAAGAGGTAAGTGAACATTGCTTCCTTCTTCGGATTATCTTAATACACATATATATTTTGAATTTTCATGTTATTGTATATGTCATCTTGTTATTGCAATTATATTCTCTATATTACTTGGTTGCGTTTGAAATTTAAGGGTTAAGGAACACTGCAAATTGTATTAAAGATATTTCCTAAGCCAACGTGCCTATGAATTTTAGTAGAATTATTTTAAGGCTAGAGACATATTCAAGTGTCTTTAAATAACACAATCATCTTTCATTCAAAATAAAAAACTACATCTGGGGAGGAATACACACATGAAATACAAGTGGAATCACTTCATCAGAAACCCTTGTAACCCCTATTTTTACCCCTTCGAGTAGCATCAAACAACACATGTATATGAAATTCCACTTCCATGTACCTTCGGGTACATCGAAAGTCCCCTACATGTGCTTGAAACCAAATATAAATCAACCGATTGACCATGTTGTTTCTATAGTACATCAATAACAACACTCAAGGAGATCATTCTCTAGTACTTGGGTAGTTGGGTCATACGACTAAGGGCATAATTGAGCCTCCTTAGTTAGTGCCTTGAGATATTGGTTCAAGTAATACTATTGGACATTACAAGTATATTCGAGAGATATAACACCTAACATTCCTCTTCCTCTAGGACCCTACAAACCCTAGCTTCTGTAGTCAGCCAACAAAATTCCTACATCTTTGCAGCCATAAGGAATTTGAGATTCTGTCACCATAGTAATAATAAATCAAGAGTAACACTCCCATAGGAGTAGTACTTGGAAACAAAAAGGAAAACCAAGGTCCTACTAGCACCGTTGTGGGAGACCCATCTCAAAATATTCCTTTTGTTGTGTTGATCACATTAGTATACCTCTTAAGTAACCCATTTCGGGTGCATTCGTCTGTTACACATTATTTTTGTCATCATAGTGATCCATTGACAACATGTGTTCATGTTCCAAAAAAGATTTTTTCTCCATGAGGAAAGTGACTGGCTTTCTCTTCCAAAAAAACTATTAAGGAAGGTCGTCGCAGGATGCACCATAAGCAGGGTGCGACGATGCCTGGTCGTTGCAATCTACCCTAAAACTGGTTTGTGATGTCTCCGCAAGCTTCTCTACAGCTGGGGTGCGATGATGTCAAAAGGCTAAGAAAAGGTCGAACTTCACAAAAGTTCTAGAAGGGAATATTCTAGAATAAGAGGTGGCATCCGTATGGTTGGCATCCTACTCGTTTCTCTGATTTGGTGGGATCATCCTAATCTCTTTAACCATCTCTCTTTCCTCTATATAAGGAGGTATTTCTCATGGAAAAGGCTAAGGTTGATTCAAGCAATATTGTTATTGAATAGGCTAAGAATTGGATGAGGAATTCTACTTCAATTCATACTTGAGAGCTTCATTTCAGTTTATCAAGTCATTGTGGATCTTCTTCATTCAAGGCTGGAGAAAGTGTGTGTGTTGGAGCAAAGGGTCATCAGAAAGGGATCTTGCAACATCAAGGCTTTGGTTGTAATCTCAACTTTCATTGTTTATATTACAGTGATATGTTTCTTCCCCATAAAACTCGCTTTGTTTTATTGTATGATTCCTTGATCACATGCATAAGTTCTCGTCGAGTATATTATATTACTTTCACTTTGGTTGTCTTGTGTTCCCTTGTAGATCCAATATCACAGGATCACCGGAGTGGAGTTAAGACAACAACGACAAGAGGAAGCGATATTATGTTTTGTTTTGTTCTAGATCTAGGTGGATCTAGGGAGATCTGTTTATGTTCGCATTTACCGATAAGTCCCATAACACCGTCAATACAATGATTTGGGTTATATCTAAACAAACTCCTTTCAAGCTACAAATCAGAGTGAGATAAGTGGAGAATAAAATTTCTACAAAAATTTTGGTGGTCCCATGGTTCAAACTTGCAATATGGCCAACTTAGAGAACCAACAACAAGACCAATCCGCTCAAAACCAATAATAGGCCCAACCCACTCAGTTCCAACATCTGAAAGACAAGGTTGTTGACATTGAATATACACTCCATGCTATGAATGAAACAATGAAATTCCAAAGAAACATCGTGAGATTGTTAGGTGCTTGCATGAATGTCAATATAAAAACTCCAAAATTTGATCCAACCAAGGAGGAATTTACATCCCACAAATTGCATAACATGTTGTTTTTGGATAACCCCTGACCATGCTTTCAAGATCACAATTCATGGCACCATTTTCCAAACACCAACATAAACAAATTTGATCGGTTCGATCTCTCTAGGTGTGTTACTCAAATTGAACACTATTTTTCTCTCCATGGCATCATCGATGACCTACAAAAACCAAAATTTGGGGTCTTATATTTGGATGTCAAATGTTGGCATTGGTGGCAATGGTATATGAAGGCTCATAAAGACTACATTTCCATGACCTAGTTTTTGTAAGTTCTTTATGCTTGTTTTGAACGTAACACTCACAATTTAGGACACTTGAAAAAATTGTGCCAAACTGGCACAATTATGGACTATATTATCACATTTGATCAATTGGAAATCCACTTAGAAGGCCTATTAGATTCATTTTTTAAAGAATGTTTCTTCATCGATCTCAAGGAAGCAATTTAAACACGCGCCATGATGAAGTGCCCAAAAACACGGTTGGAATCTTGTGACAAAACTAAGGAAGCTAAGATAGTGATCAATGCACAAATCAAGAGACCTTTATTCACCACTTTCCCTAGCCTCTTTGTGGAGACTACCCCCAACTCCTCCAACTCACAGCCACTATGAATCCACAATTTATCTTCTAAAGAGATGGAATAAATTCAACACCTATGTCTTTGCTATTATTATGATGAGTGATATTTCAAAGGGCACAAGTGTAAAGAAAAAACAAAATTCAAATGGATGTATCTCCACACGAGTACTCACAAAACATTCCTTATGAAGATAGTCTTAAAAAAAACTTGGAAGACATCACCCCTGCAATGGAATATGAAGCCCCTTGCAAGCTCCTTGCAAGGAACCCTGAATTCCTCTCCATGCCCTATCAGGTTTCTCGACACTTGAAATCATAAAATTGATTGGCTATATCAAGCACTGCAAAGTGATCATGTTGATTTGCAGTGGAAGTACCCACAATTTTATTCATATGAGAGTGGCACAAGAAACCCACTGTTATGTACGTCCCATATCTTATTTTCAAATTATGATCGCTAATGGTGGTATGATGAAATGTGGGGACCGATTGAAAATTTGAATCTATAGATTGGAGAGTATCATCTCAAAACCCACATGCTTCTATTGAATGGATGGTTGTGATATAGTTCTTGGGGTAGAATGGTTATGCACTTTGGGTTTTTACATTATCGATTTCAAGGAATTATACATGAGCTTCACTCAGGAAGAGTAGAAACATAAACTCAAGTGGATTACATCTAGGTGCCTTGAAATTTTTCACCTCTCATCATATGGAGAAGTTGTTGAAGAAAGGTCACTCATGTATTGTTGCACATTTCAATGCCATACAAGTAGTAGACACCTCCCCATAAGAGAATCACATTGATTTGTAGTTGGTCCTCTCTAATCATCAACAAGTATTTGAAACACCACAAGGTTTAACACCTTCACTTGGGGAGCGTGACAATGGTATTCCAGTCATTCTAGGTAGTCAACCACCCAATATGCATCCTTATTGATACCTTTTTGCATAGAAGAATGAAATTGAAAATATCATTGAAGAATTGTTGGAAGCGAGAGTTATGCGTCCCAGTACTAGCCCTTACTCATCACCAATGGTCATGGTATTAAAGAAGGAAGCTACTTGACACATGTGCCCTAATTTTTGGGATCTCAATAATTTGACCATCAAGGACAAATTTCCTATCCCATTTATTGATGACCTTTTGGACTAACTTCATGGAGCCAGAATTTTCACTAAACTTGACCTTTGTTTCAGATACTAACAAATCAGGATGAAAACAACAGACATCCCTAAGAATGATTTCCATACACATCAAGGTCATTATGAGTTTTTAGTGATGCCTTTTCGCCTTTGCAATGATCCATCCATCTTCTAGAGCCTCATGAACATGGTCTTTTGACCCTTCCTATGAAATTTTGTTCTAGTATTCTTTGATGATATTTTGAACTATAGAAAAACATGGGAATATCACATAGAGCATGTTGATAGATCCTTGCAACTCCTACAGGACCACCAACTATTCATGAAACACTTCGAATGTGCTTTTGGGACTTCATAGGTTGAATACTTGGGCCACATTATAAGTCAGGAGGGAGTATGAATTGATCCCAAGAAAGTTGTAGCTATGCAAGATTGGCCCCATCCCAAGACCCTAAGGAGAATCCATTGATCCTTAGGAGTTATAGGCTACTATAGGAAATTTGTGGAAAAAATATTGCTCCCTTAACTTCACTACTAAAAAATAATTCCTTTTTTTGGAGTGAGGTTGTTGAATAGGCCTTCTAAACTTTAAAGGATGCAATGTGTAGTACTCTAGTATTAACAATGATATATTTTACTAAAACATTTGTATTGGAATGTGATGCATCAGGTAGAGGTTTTGGAGTGGTATTGATGCAAGAAGGGCACCCTTTGGCATTCACCAATAAGAACTTGTGTGACCGCAATTTGGGTAAATTCACATATGAGAAAGAGACAATAGCCATGTAATTGCATGTAGTAGAGACCTAGTGTCCATATCTCATAGGCCAATGTTCTAGATCAAGACTAACCATCGTACTCTGAAGTACTTTCTCAAACATAGGTTATCCTCACCAGAGCAACATAAGTGGGTGACTAAGATGCGAGGGTATGATCGATGTGAAATTGTCTCTAAGAAGGGTAAAGATAATGTGGTATCTAATGCCTTATCTTGACAGTTTAAGGAGGATGGATCCCTCTTTTCCTTATATTTACGCATTCCAACTTGGATTGAGGAATCAAATTAATAATGGTTGGCGAATGACACTATCATTCAACTCATCCACATGATCTAGGAAGATCCCAACACTCCTAAAGTGTATACATGGAAGCTAGATACATTGTGATATAAAGGGAACATTGTTCTAGTAAAGAATTCTTCCTTAAAACAAAGGATTTTAGAGGAATTTCTTTCATCACCTACAACATGTCACTTTCATTTCCATAAAACATATGAATGAACTAAATGCTCATTCTTTTAGGGGGGCATAAAAATCAGCATCTAGGGATTTGTGGAAGACTGTGACAGTTGTCAAAGAAACAACGGGGAGACAATAAAGATACCAGGATAAGTGCAACTTCTAGCTATCCCAACATATATATGGGTTGGAATCTCTATGGATTTTATAGTGGGACTTCTGAGGTTAGGAAACAAATCCATGATCATGGTGGTAGTCAATCGTCTCTCCAAATATGCTCATTTATGTGCCTTACTAAATCCATTTACCCCCTCCTCAGTTTCCCAAGTCTTCATGAATCATATTTTTAAGTTACATGACATGCTCACTTCCGAATTTTATTTTGCAGTAGGGGATCAAGTTTTTCATCACCTTCAACCCTATAAAAAAACATTACTCAAAGACAAAACACCTCAGAAATTAACATAAAAGTTTTATGGACCCTATGAGATTATCCAACGCATTGGACAATTGGCCTATAACTTGAATCTTCTATCCCACTCTAAGATTCATCTAGTATTTCATATGTATGGTCTAAAGAATGTCATGCGATTGAAGTGTAAGGAACACACTAACTACTAGAACTTGATGAAGAAGGTTCTGTTTGGCTTAAGCTAGAAGTAGTATTGGATAACAAAGAGTGCCAGATCACATGATCAATGAAGTACTGATCTAGTGGAAATACATGCCACTCAAATATTCCAAATAAGAACCATCCATGATTTTGTAACAATTTCCTCATCTTTAGCCTTGAGGACAATGTTGCTTTCGAAGGGGAAAACATGTTAGGGCCCTAACCTCTCTAATTTAGGCTACCTAGGACTTATTTAATTGTTGTATGCAACCATCCTATTTGAATAAGGCCCATTGGATAGTAGTGGATAGTTATTTATTGTAAAAGGGTCCACTTTATAAGGCCCACTAGATAGTTGGTACCCGCAAGTGACGAGACTGCAAATAGTTAGGGTTTTTCCTATTGAAAAGCTATTTAAAGAGATATGAGACTATGGGATGTTTGTCTTGTGTTGTGGTATTTGGAGCTTTTCTTGGTGAAAGGTCACCCCATGTTAAGAGGAAAGTGAGCATTGTTTCATTCTTTGGATTATCTTAATACAAGGGTATCTTTTACATTTTCATCCTTTTGTCTCATTTATCTAGTTATTGCAATGATATTCTCTATATTGCTTAGTTGTGTTTTAATTTTAAGGTTTAAGGAACACCAAAGTCTCTCCACCTAATGTTTGGTTTGTGTTTGTGTGGTTGTGATGGATATTGAATCAGGCAGGTGAGCATTTTTAAGAGGCAAGTGAGCATTGTTTCATTCTTTGGATTATCTTAATACAAGGGTATATTTTACATTTTCATCTTATTGTCTCTTGTATCTATTTATTGCAATTATATTCTCTATATTACTTAGTTGTGTTTCAATTTTAAGGCTTAAGGAACACTACAACCTCTCCACCTAAGGTTTGGTTTGTACTTGTGTGGCTGTGATGGATATCGATATGTATGAGGAGGAAAAAACAAATATGTAGATTCTATAGGCTAGAATCTTCTTCTACTTGTGGGCATCAGTAGTTTACATGGAAAATAGAAATGACTCGAGCTTTTAATAAATGAAACTAGAGGCCATTCTTCCCCAGTTGGCAGAAGAGTTTTGTTTCATGCACTCAGGTTGGATCACATAGATGTTAATGTTTTTTTTTTGTAAATTTAGTCTTGGGTTTCCTAATTTGGATAACTTATTTTTTACCTCAATTTTTTTTTATGGGTGAGCGATCTTATTTGAGAAATTGTTTTCCCCTAAAAATCTCCATTGTACACCTTGTATTATGGAAAATCTCATTGGAGTACCTATTTTTTCTCAAATGAAAGGTCCTCTTGGGTACTTACTTTATGGGGAAAACTCTAGTGGGGTACTTGTTCTTTTTCTTGGAAATCTAAATTGGGATCTTGTTTATTTGGGGAAAATCTCAATTCTGTACTTGAGTTTTTGGGAAAATCCCATTGAGGTTGGTGGTCCTATTTGAGAAAAATGATCAAGTATTTGTATGTTTCTTGAGATAAAAAACTTAGTTGCGTATTATGTTGTTCTGAAAAGACTTTCTTGTTGTAGGTCTTCTATGATAATTTTGATAAGGTACTTGAGCATTACAATAACTATCATGAAGTATGAGCTAGTGTTAAGAGAGTAAACATGGACATACTCTTATTTATGACCACATTGCTTGATTTTGTGCCATTAGGTGACAAATCAACTAATCATTTGAGCTTTTTGTTCTTTTTATTTCTTTTGATTGCAAGGAGAACTTAGCTAGTAGAAAATGAACACACAAATCTTGTGAGAGAGAAGAGAAGAGAGTAGAATGAAAGAATTGTATGAACTATTGAGTAAAATAGTAAAATACACATTGTTGGAAACGATATGAAATAATCTTACTCAAGCATTTTCAGATTCTGCTCGGATAAAGAAAAATAGACGAGAATGTCACCCTATGTTTATAGCCATAAAAAATAACATCCTAACTCACAAGTATTGATTACAAGTGCTTAGGCTAGTCTTTTTACAAATAAAATCTTGCTGGAAAATTCATTATTAATATGATTTTTTGAATATAAAGGTTGCTGAAATAAATGTAGAGACAGAAGTAAAGACAACAAGATGATAATCAAGATAGATGAGACATAAAGAAATCCTTTATTTCATTCCAATTCATCAAAGATTCATTCTCTTTACAAAATTTCGTTGAGAAATTTTTGGACCAAAGTCAAACTTAGTCCCAATTAGGTATACAAAGGACTGGAAAAAATCCAAGGCAGACTCTAAAGTTGAATCAACTTGCCACAAGTTGTTGCCCTTTCGACTCTGCACAATAGCCTTTGTTAGTCACGAAAACTAATTCACAAATAGACAAGTCTACATAGACCATCAAATATGAATCAACACCTCTAAAAACAAGTGTCAGGATGATGTAATTCAGCTTTGAATATTTTTGTCTACAATAATACCATGCTATCACAAAACAATTGAATTTGTGATCAATTAGGAATGAATGAAAACTAGACTATCTCAACACAAACTCAAAGAGAGCAAACCTTAGTATGCCTTCTATACCTCCTCTTGTTCCTCCATTTCCCTTTGACAAATTAGAGCTGGTTGAAGTAGTTGAACTACCTCATTAATTAAGTTAATTAAAGACTCAGCAAATTTTAGTTAGGGGGCAAAAGTAATCATCATAATAAGGTTATAAAATAAATAATAACTAGTAGGAATTGGGACCCTTGTGACTCCCTTTAGTTATTAACAATCATAACACAACTAATTAATTAAAAAAAAAAAAAAAAACACCCCTCCTTGTGACTCCCAGCATCACATTCATATTTGACAATATATCTCATTGGTATTTAAAATTATTTTCAAAAATATATAACTCATATATCCAAAAAACAATGTGTTGTTCAAAAACTTACGAATAATCAATGTCATCAACAATAAATAAAATAAAACTCAAAAACCATATTTTCCACTCGAATATGCAATCCTTCCCTTGTTTCTGTGTCACCCTTTGATTTATCTAGAGAATTGCCTTAGTAATGTGAGCCTTTAGGCCTAATCTCGTTGATCACTTGGGAACAATTGTCCCTCAAATGTATCCGGGAAGACAGTTGCTCGAGATCATTGGAGGGTGTGGAAGGGACAACAATGGATTTTCCTTTGTTATTGAGGGAGGCATGGTGGGTCTCGATTTTCAATATTTTGCTAGAATGGGAAGAGTTACCTTGGTGAGTGGGTAGGGTCTACTTGGACAATATGATTGTTAGGCATGGGAGCAAATTGGGCTATGCGATGTTGGGAAGATTGTCCCGGTGGAACAATATCTGCCATCCGTCTTTTAGGGAATGATCAGGTGGATCTCAGTGGCCACCACCTTTTCCAAATGGCTCAAAAGCGTTTTAGCAATTTACTTTTTAGTAGTTTTCGGGTCTGAACTTGGGGCCATTTTGAGGCCCTAAATGATGTTTTTGGGTATGTTTCTCACCATAAAATTAGATATACAATGCTATTTTGTCCTATACCGAATGTTGTAGGTATCGGATAGATCTTTCCAACGAATTAAATTAAACCCTAAACAAAAGTCGTATGCAAAGATTCTGACCACAGGAAGTTGATGTACTAACTTACCCAGCCGGAGACCCACATGACTTTTGGGCTTCATCTCCCTAGGGTTAGGTCTTTGGATGTCTAGGACTTTTGTTCGCTTATTGTAAAAGGGCCTTGAGCCTCGGTGATATCTTACTTTGAATCACAGTGCCGTCCACATCTCTTCTAGAGATAGTATACCATTCTAAGCAGTGCTCATATAATATTTTCTGAGTCTACGTACATTTCTCGTTAATAGAAATGGAGTGTATTACGTATGTCGTGTTTATGTTTGCATCTCTTATATATTTATGGTATATTATTGAATATTTGCAATATCTGCATTACATTTATTTATTATATCTCACTCTCATTTCATGCCGAAAATAATCTGGATCGAGACCTCGGGTTGCAATGAGACATGAGAAGGCACAAGTATACCAGGGGCTTGTGGAACTTGGAAGGGAGGTCTTTTGGGCCTAGGTTGGACTCCTCCTTTCCCAATCCAATTAAAAATCAAAGGCTGAAATAAATGGGCTAACTCTTGTGAGTCAACATCAAAGTGTGTGGAGAATATTGGCCTTCTTAGACCTCTGTTCCAATTACCTCTCCCTCGATTGCCTCTGACATGGCTACATTGGTTGAAAAATCTCATTCCTACACGCAAGATTGATTATAAAATTTTCCTTTACAACCATACATGACAAATCCTTAAAAAATATGAAATAGACTTTGACTCAACAACACATCAGGGCTCGAACCAATCCAATTACATAAAAATTGTTTAATTGTTGTCAACGAGCATGGGGTGAACAAAAGGTCCTGGGATATGCGAGGGTTTTTTATTGAGAGAAACATGATAAAATGAGGTGGAAAAGAACATGGATTCCTGCTCAAATAAAATAAAACTCAAAAACCATATTTTCCACTCTGAGATGCAATCCTTCCTTGATTGTTATTGTCACCCTTTGATTTATCTGAAATTGCCCTTGACTGTGCTGAGCCTTTAGGCCTAATCTCGTTGATCACATGAGAACAATCGTCCCTCAAATGCATCTGGGAAGACACATATTTATCAGATCCATTGGAGGGTGAGCAAGGGCCAACAATGGATTTTCCTTTGTCAGGGGCATGGTGGGTCTCGATTTTCAATATTTTGCTAGCATGGGAGGATTGCACTGGTGAGTGGGTAGGGGCTACTTGGACAATATGATTGTTAGGCGGGGGAGCAGGTAAGGACAAATTGGGCCAGCCACGATGTTGGGAGATTGTTGGGTGGACAATCTCTTGCCATCCGTCGTTCGGGAACCTTGGGTTGCAATCAGACATGAGGGGGCACGGGAATACCAGGGGCTTGTGGAACTTGGAAGGGAGGCCTTTCAGGCCTAGGTTGGACCACTCCTTGCCCAATCCAATTGAAAAATCAAGACTGAAATAACTGGACTAACTCTTGTGAGTCAACATCAAAGTGTATGGAGAATATTGGCTTTCTTGGGCCTCTGTTCCAATTACCTCTCCCTCGATTGCCTCTGCCATGGCTACATTGGTTGAAAAATCTCATTCCTACATGCAAGATTTATTATAAAATATTTCCTTTACAACCATACATGACAACTCCTTAAAAATATGAAATAGACTTTGGCTCAACAACATATCAGGCTCAGGCAATCCAATCCATAAAAATTGTTTAATTGTTGTCAACGAGCATGGGGTGAACAAAAGGTCCTAGGATATGCGAGGGGTTTGGAAAAACATGATAAAATGAGGGGGAAAAGAACATGGTTACTGCTCAAAGACAACATACAATCAACTATAATGCAACCAAAGAAAATATCATCGTGATCCAACCAAGAAATACGATTTCAAATTGCTTCAATACATAATTCTTCTTAACTGTAATTAAATTTTAAGAACAGGGAGTGAAAAATGAATGTGGGAAGGCGATGGGGTTGTAATTAGCGAAAAGAGAAATAATGGTAGGGAAAGAGAGCGGATATTGTCATAAAATTAATTAAGTAATCCATAAAATCATTCTATATCAAACGTAAAAAGAAATATCACCAACCAAATAATCATTGTGATCAAATGAAAGACTACTGTGTATGATTCAATCAATTATGTGCATTAACTTGCTCACTGTTTGTAATCAGATCTTTAACACAGTGTCACCCAAACAAGACAATATGCAACTCACAACAACCTGTAGAAGGGTTTTGTTTCTTCTCATTGTCCATTTAATGTTTTAAAACAATTCCCAAATGAATACACAGTCACTTATTTCCACTCTATTCAGTGTAAACTCATCAACCATTACCCACAAATTATTTCAATCATCAAATACAAACACCAAAAATCGTGCCCGATTTTGTCCTTTAATTCATTAATAATTAAATTGCAATGAGATTATATTGTCACAAAACCCGTGTCTATCTCTGCTACGATGCATGATATTCATCAACGCACATAATGGACAACCAAATACAACCATCGATATTTAATTGCAAAGATCCTGAAATGCCATTTAAACACATAGACAACAATCACCATTTCAGCTCATACTATGCGTGGAATACATAGACCATGTGATAAAACGCAAAGTACTTATGTGACTGTACAAGTCCAACTACTCTGAATCTAAACATCCACAACGTTGGGCTATCAATCAATACAACGAGGCAACAACAATAAGCCTGATCTCATCTCACAAATTGATCAAATTTGCAACAAAACCATATTGTTTAAAAACCCATGACCATATTTGATGGTGCAATCAATAAAATCCATAACATATACAGTGGAGGTCCATGCCATAATTACCACGATTTCAATACTCCCATGGCAATTTAAAACCCACAGTCACAACAATCATCAACTCAACCTAACATGTTGTAGGAAGGCCACACATACCCACGCATTACGCAAGAAGTAGTGTTGTGACTTAATCAACTAATGTTGTGTTAACAATTCAATAATCGTAATGTAAAAGACAACAACTGTGCAATCTCATTTCTCCAATCAACCAATTAACCATGCTGA